>CAEFZX010019852.1:0-142096 GCA_903066825.1 Alfaro cultratus | reverse complement strand
GTATATATATATTTTCCTTTTTCCAGTGTTTGTTCTTTTAGTTAAGTTCAGAATCACAGCTCATATTTATTTCCAAAACAGATAGATAGAAATATGCAAAATAGTGTAAAAGAAAGAAAAGCTTAAAGCAGTGAACCTGAAAGTTACTAGAACTCATGATATTACATTTGCAACACCTAATTTGGACTTCAATGGAGGAAATGATGCCTGAGAGCCGCAGCTTTGAAGACCCAACAAACCCGCACCTTCCAGAGGATTTGAAAGCGCCTTTCGCATCTCCAGTCTGCATGTACTGTAATTCACTGCAATGAAAAATGACCACTTTTAATAAAAAATGTAATTCAAAAAATTTAAATAAATGTAATTTCTGCTTCAGTTTTGATCAGCATTGTAAGTTGAATGTGCACAGACATGCCTATGAATACTCCAGAATGGCCTACGTTATATCAACAACTCATTCAGAGATGTGCAAAAAAGGTTAAAGGTTAAACATACAGAATTATAGTTGGGAGACAGCAGTTTTTTTACTTGATTAACTTTATGTTCACAAACAACATCTGTGGTCTGGCTGTTTATTCTCTACCTTCAGCCTTCTGTCCAAGCTGTGGCATCAACTCTGTTTATTCCTTCAATCAGTCTATCATAAGACTTTTTCTGTCAACATTAAGGGGCCACACCTGTGTTCAATTTATTTGTGTTAAAAAGGACTTTTTGATCAAATAATTTTTTTTTCCTATGTACAACTTTATTACATATGGCAAAGGACATGTAGGTAATGTAGATTCATATGACATATCATCCCCATCATTCATATATAGTAATTATTTCTTTGTTTTAAAAGAGGTATTGTTACAAAGGTAAACATGTTTTGCAAATTACTTCTCTGCTTCGAAAAGCAAAGGAAAGGCATTCTGAGATTTATTTTTCACCTTTCTAATATTTTCACGGCTCTAAAATATAATACTGTTTGCCTTTTAATCACATTTGAGGTCAGAGCTGCTACTAATGAAGACAGGCTTCTACACCAACACACTAACCACAGAAATGCAGAACAAAAAAGAAAAGAATCCAAATGTGCGATTCCTGCCATACCACATGTTGCTGCAATGCTACATTCTTCTAACGTGTTATGCAGAAGGTGAGAAATGGATACTCTCACTCTGGCCTACATATGTTTGCAGCTATTTCAGTCTGTGGAGCCAAGTTTTGCCTGGATCGCTGTTGCACAGACAGAAATATATAATAATAATATGACAGCAAAAGTGCAGGACGACCAAAGCAGAGAAACCATAAAGAAATTACATTTGATTAACCTTGTGAGTGCTTGTGTTCAATTCTCGAAGGTCTATTTATTTTTGAACATGTGGTCAACATTCCTTCGGCTGCACGTTTCCCGGCACGTCTATTAAGTCTAATCTGTGAGTGGCTCAGAAAAAAGAAAAACACGTATGTGCGCATATGTCATACGTGCAATTTTAAAAATTGGTTTTTAAATAGGTAATATTGCCCTGACTGTCAGTCGTCATGAGTACACAGAATAAAAATAGAGAGAGAGCAGTCTGTCTTGGTACCACATGTAATGGAATACATCATTGTGTCACAATTCTGTTATTTACATCATTGGTAAAAGGTTCTTGCCTTCCTGTGGTTTAGGAAGAGACGGCAAAAATAATATTCAGTTATTTCCAGATTTATAAATGAGATTTTAATATTTGTTTATAGATTTTTTTGGGTCACAGCAACATACAGTTTTTTTTCTTGGAGGTTTTCTGTTGTGTTTTTTGCATTGCACCTGTATTTCAACATAATTTCATTAATAGATAATATTTTGGTGTTGCAAGGCGCTCAGGCTCCAGAACAAGTCCAATGTGTCAGAACTCCATGGCCTTGATTGAGTTGTTGTTAAGAAGCTTTTTCCTGACATCTAAACAAAATAGGTTGTTTTAGTGTTTTATAAATGCAAATATGTATTATTTCTGTTATCTCTTTGAACAAAATTCACCACTTTGATGAGTTCAAACTACCCTAAACGTGATTTTCTTGTGGATAGCCTTTCCATACCAATGATTGAAACTGAAAAGTTTGGCGTCACAGCAGAGATTTGGCCTCTAGTCATCCACTTAAACTAAAGTCAAACTTACATAATAAAGACTCTTGGCTCTTACTTGACGGCTGCAACCCATGAACGCTCTTTTTCTTGTATAATCAGTGGTGTAAGTAAGCTTGCAAGTACAGTTCATTTGAGTTACAGTAGTGTTCACATATGACATTTTGTCATGGTAACATTAAAAACCAGTATGAATAAGGTCTCATGACTGTGAAATGAGGTAACAGCAGCTTTAGAGATAGATTTTGTTTTCACTTGATTATTAGTCACTCTGCCTTAGACAATAGCTCTATCCTCCCTCTAATGAAAGTTTTATTTAATAACCAGGGGCCTTATGCATAAAAGAGTGAACAGTTTTCAAACTAAAATTTGGCGTACGGAAACATTTTGAAAAGTGTGGCGCACAAAAAAAATCGGATGCATAAAGCCGTACGCACGCACGTGGCCGCGCACCTTTCCTTAATAAATCCTAATTGCAGAATGCAGCTGCTGGTCCGCCCTGTCGCCACCCATAAATACATATGTAAATTAGTATAAATACCCGGAAGTCTGCCACCACTTGAAGCAATAACAATGGCAACGTCCTTGTTCGAAGCAGTATAAGTATTTATAATCATAATAATTATATATTTTATTTAAAAGGTGCTTTGAGGACACATAATGTCACTTCACAAAATAAAAATACATTTTAAAGAAAAAAAAATCCAAATAAATAAATAAAGAGATCGTGCAAATGCCTGTTTGAACAGTAGCGCTTTCAGCCGAGATTTAAAGACAGACAGCGTGTCAGAGTGAGTGGGGGATGTGGACGTTTATTCTAAATAATAAAATGCTTTATTTCCATAAGGTGCATTCACAAAGATCACCTTAAAAATAATTAAATCTGTTGATTATTTTTAATCAGCAGGTTTGAGTTAATCTGCTGATCTAACCCAGTTTTCTTCTTTGAGTGAGAATGAAATTACCCCATAGATGCATTTCATGTGCTTCTGCGCACGGACCCATGCGTTTTTATTCATGCCGACTTGTGCGTAAAACATGGCGCCAAACATTTGTTGTGCGCACCGCTTTATGCATGAGGCCCCAGGAACGTATATAGACTGTGAGCTATTAGTGACCTATTGAACCTATTTAGGATTTCAACAGCATCATGATATTGACCACGTGGATGTCTCTCAAGCTGAACTTTGTAAGAAAATTTAAAAAAAAAAATAACAGGCAGTTTACTCACTATATTACATACACTTCAGATACATAATAATAAAAACACTTCCTGTGACATTTACTCAATAATTCAGTCTTCTTTCTCATTCACTGGCTAAACTGCTCTTCGTCGTTGATTGTCATTCAAAAAACACAACAATGGTTTTCAACGCAAATTTAGCCAATGATTTCTGAATTATGTCTGACTCAAATTAAGGAGAGGAAAAGAATAAACTTTATATAATGCCATGTAGTTGAGTAACTTCATTAACTTGATTAGTTTCATCACAACACATTTTTACTCCTACCTATGTAATACAGTATTATTTTGAAGTACAGTGGGCCCCTCCTATTTGTGGATTTTTCTGTGGAACGTAACTCCTAATTATTCATGGAAATTGTTCTGTTATTTTCTACACGCAGAAATAACTCACTCTAGTATTAGTCTTAAAAGTATTATGTTAAGTGAGATTAAAATGTGTATTTCTTGTTTTCTATTTTGTAAAAAAAAAAATTAAATAAAAAGGCTGCCAGAATTTGCATACATTTTGCATCTATTTGATCACATCATTTTGGAAAAATAAATCAGACTTTCTGACCAAACTCCCAGTATTGAAGTGTCACTAAATAGATTTGTAGTCATGCTTGATTAGATTTTTATTTTTCACTAATATTTAGATTCTAAAAAACAAACTGTTCTACAAAATAAGACCATTTCTTGTTGGGTTCCTTCAGAAATTTGACTAGTTTCAGCTAGCCTCCTAAAATTTTTTCACCTAAAGGTTTATTAATAATTTAGTGCGCTAATTTCTACACGGATTATGATAAATATGTCAAGTGTTCAGGAGTTAAATTAGTCCTTATAAGACAGTATATGAATTCATAATTAACACCAACGCAGAGTTATAGGCAGACTAGACAATCATTAGAGACCTGAGATCTGACTTGGACTTAAAAAACATTTGCAGTCCTTCTCACACTGACGAAGATAAACATGTGTTTCTCTTGAATCATTTCTGAAGTCTTTTGCTTCTTGGCAATGAATGAACTGGACCAGCGAACTACCAAAGCATCTGTTTTAACCAACGTATCTGTTTTAAGGAGGTGATTAAACTTGTAAGTGGTCAGTTAATGAACTGTTTTCATCACAAGCAAATTACACCCACTTACCCTCTAAAGTTAAAGTACTACTAAAACAATTAGAGCACTTTATTTTTCACACAGTATTTGTTCAGTTTAACTTTTTTTTTTAAATAAATTGTTACATTGTGAAAAAAATCATGTAACTACCTTCAAGGTTTTATTATTATTCATAGTTGTAAGAATAGAGGTAGATCTCTTTAAAATACATTGCATAGGATGTACTAAGAGGTTCAAGAAACATCTTGACATAAACTGAAGGAAGTTCAGTTTCAGTACATTAAGCTATTTATAAAACGGCAATTAAAAATGTTAAATGCTGAAGATCAAAACGGAAACAGGTTAACTTAAAAGAAGATGGCTTTTTTTGACAGTGGGCATTATTTTATTTTATTTTTTTACCACATTTGGTTTCAGAAATTTTGTTACTGCAATTTTTTTTTGCCAAGGATCAATTTCATCTCTTAAAGCTGTAGCAAAATTATATATATATATATATATATATGATGTTGATGTTATAAGTCTTTTATTGCTTTTTTCTGACACAGAGGGAAGCCCTTGATCCCTGCATTGCCAACAAATGCTTTTGGCAGTTTTGCACAGAAAAAGGAAAAACGCGTCTAGTGGTTTTCACATTTGTTATCAATTTTCTGCCGACTTATGATCAGGCTTGATTCCAGGCCTTTTAACCTGTGACTCCTCAAATTAAAGCTGCCATTATTCGTTACACATGTCTGTCAGCTCAGCCGAAGAGGGGATTTTTTTCCCCCTCAGAGATTATGGTCCTTTCATAAAATAATTTCTAAAGGGAATTGTTCCTGCAATTCAGTGTGACAGAATGATCACATCTCTGCTGGGTTGTTGTCATTCTGGATGATTTCACAGTAGGAAAGTTTGTGCCATGCATCATCTTCTGCTTGTGTTAGGATTGTTCATAGTCAGGGTACCAATAAAAATTTAGCTTTTTTGATGTGATGTGTTTGTGCACAAGTTTCATGGAGAAAATTACTTCCCTAGATAACCACAATACAGCAGCAAAATGATCGTGTCCATTTAAAACTATCATGTTTGCAATTTGTCTAAATAAACCAGAGTTTTATCTTTTCTTAAACAAAAATGTGAATGAAACCAAAGTCTTTGTCACCAGTGTTGCTTATAAAGCTCTAAATATCTATTCAATAAAAATGCTTGACCTGCAGGAAAACAGATAAACTACCACGTTTCCTGAGGTCTCCCAAGCCAAACATGTTATTACCTTTTTTTGTTCAGTCTGATTATGAATAATTAGAAGGAAAACTTAATTCATAAGCTATTAAGTGTTATGAATAGCAATTTCTGTGACCCTCTCAGTGGCTCTTTAAGGCCACTCTGAATACAGCGCACAGAGCCGGCTCAGTTCTCCCTTTTTCTGGCAGCTTTAATTGAGCCTAATAGCTGCAGCACAGACATAGGGAACTTCTTTGACACCTAGACCAAATTTTCTAATGAAACGATCAAATAAGCATCATCCACCCTGGGCATATCAAAGCCTCTGGCCACTGGCAGCCTGTCATGGGCTGACATTTGATTTTTTTAAGCACTGCCAGGCCTGTTTCCCCTCTGTGTCCTCTGGCCTTGTATTAACACTAATAATAGGGAAAGGTCTACAAGCAGAAGAGACGTAGTGATGAATGCTGCCGGCTTCTGCCAGCTGCTGCGCTGGACATGATGATTTACTTCACGCGTTTTTTTATTTTGAACTCAATTTTTATTTTATTTTATTGCGATTATATGTGATAGACTAACATAAAGTAGTGCATGAATGTTTATTTTCTCTTTTTCTTTTCAATAAAACTCTCAATTGTTCTAGAATATGCAGTATTTAACTGATTGCACTCTGATACCCCTAAATAAACAAGAGGTTTGTTAAAGAACATTTGTGTACATCATGAAGAACAAGAAAGAGCAGAAAGATTTGGATTTGTGATGAAATTTGAAACAGACCTAGACTAGAAAACAATGGATGATGCAATTTTTCATCCATCATCCAAAAATCTAAATTATACAACAAAACTGCAAATCTAGGGTCATCCACCTAAACTGATTCTGGACAAGGAGAGCATTAATCAGAGAGGCGGTCATGATAACTCTGGATGAGCTTTGAAACCTATAACTCTGGAAGGAGCCTCTGTTGACAAAACAACTATTAATCCTGCCCTTCACAATTTAGGCGCTCATAGGGCGGTGGAAAGAATCAAGTCATCGTTCGATGAAAGCCAGAATAAATCATCTTTGCAGCTTGAGCCATGAAGCCAGGAAATGAAGCAACTGAGACATGGATGAATGTGCACAGATCAGATTAAACAAAAGTTTTGGGACGGATATGTCCAATTTTACAGGGAAACCTGGTGGTAACAGCATCATGCTGTGGAGACCCTTTACTTCAATAAGGCAGAAAACATGGGTAGATCTGATGGAGAAATGAATGGAATTAAAAGAGGGAATACTGGAACAAAATCTGCTAGGGCCTGACAAAAGGCAATAGGATGAGGCTGATGTTTATTTTGGAACATGATAACAGTCTCAAACATACAGTGTACAATAAAATGATGCAAATCAAAAAATATTCATGTTTTAGAATCGCCTAATCAAACTTTGGTTCTAAATCCAAATTAGAATCTGTGGCAAAGCTTAATGATTTATCTTTAGAGGCTCTAACATCCAGTCTGATTGAGGTTAGGCTGTTTTTCAAAGAAATTAGAAAAAGTTCTCTGTCTTTACATTTGGTGCAAGAGACACAACTGAAAATCCATCCACAACTTAATAATATCACTATACTCCTACTACATGCTATATTAGTATAGCAAGACCTTCAAGAAAATATTTTCTGTGTTTAGTGAATTATTTTTGCGTGCATGACGGTCTCACCCCGGCCACCACTATGAACATTTTCCAGCTCCTCCAGGCAGCAACTTTCACAGAAACAAAACAAAAGCAGATATGAAACTGGAGTAAACTATTTCCCATTAAGTCATTGATCATAAAACTAAATCATTTTTAAATGAATTAGTCAAGAAAACATTTTGCTACAACATTACAAGAAAAGTTGGGATTATTTTCTTCTGAAGGCATTTTATTATATTTCATTATTTTTCCTAATCTTTTATTTAAGTAGCATGTCAAATAGTTTAAAAATATAGTTTTTGACATAGATTGTTAATAAAAAACATGGAAATTATACAGAGCAGAAAACACTGATGGTGCTTTCTCTGAAAAGAAAGAAAACCATTTGCTAAACCCCAAGTTCCCATGTTTGACACAGCAGCCCAACAGGAGTGGTTGGAGCTTTCCAGGAATCCCCCATGGAGCTGCTCATGTCGTCAGCCCGCCGCCTGCTTATTTTTCAAGCTTCTATTGGGACCGAACACGTGTAGCACGGTGCCCACTCCTTTCTTCCTTCTGCACTTGTTTGGTTACATTTGTCGCCTTGCAAGATAAGAACCAGATTTAACATTTGCAGTGCTTAGCATCTGGGCGAGGGGACGCAGGAGGATTGAGCCGCTGAATAACTTCTTACAGGGGGCATGAGTGTATAGTCTGCTCTATCTCTGCAGAGTTGACCCGATTATGTTACATTTCAAGTGCTTTGTCACAGCAGAGAGGGCTGGCTATTCTGGTTTGCTTCTCCTGAGGGCCTCGGCATCTGAAGGGCGAGTTTTCTACAAGCAGGAGAGACTGGAGAGTGTTTCCAGTTACCCTCTCGCTGTTTATTCATGGAATATTTTCTGACACCTACTTACGCCATTATCGTCTTGCATTTTTGTTTTAACAAAGTCTCTGAGTTTTGCGTCTAAAAGGTCCATCAGCAGACAAGAAAATTGACCTCTTAAAACAAACTGTTTCACAATTAGTGATTTTCAGCTGATGCAAAATGTATTTTTATACAATTTTTACAGATATGCTAAACATCAAAAAATATGTATGCAAGTATTTAGTATTTTAGTCTGCATCTTGCTATCATGTTTTATTTCACTTTCCTCAAAATAAAATTATGGCCATGAGCTTTAAAACTATTTTTTTTGGCAAGAAGCAAATTATTTATTTAACTGCATACAGTTAAAATGGTGACAATCCAGACATACAGTTTTAACTGTAATCTGCCAAACTCGATATTCATGCCATTGTTTGTTATGTTTTCGAAGCAATACTGAATAGAAAAGCTATTTTTGTTCTACCTTCACAAGTATAAACATTTACCACACTGCTTTGGTCAGAATTAAATTGAGCTTTTCAGCAACAAACACTCCAGGTGGTACCATATGTCCACTGTTAGGCATGGCAGAGGATCTGTGATGCTCTGGGACTTCATGAAATACCAGACAATCTTAAAAAGAAAATCTGGTGGACTCTGTTGGTAAAATAGTTGAATCTAGCAGGATAATGATCGCTCTCTTTTGTTTTTGTGCCAATTATTATTTCTTAATGACGAATTTCCCCCCACCAAATATATATACATATAAAAATAGTGTGAAATTATGCAGTAAAAAAATATTTTATTTTAATTTGCACATCTTTACCAGCGGTGCCAAACATGTGTCCAACACTCTATATCTGCCATCTTTCTTTAAATAGTTTGCTTTGAAAACTTGATATTTGCAACTTATTAATGTAATATTATATAATATCACAATATGAAATACTGACATAAGTTCACCCTCATTCAAAGATTTTAGATTATGGTGTTGTTCTAAACATACACATTAAAATAACTGAGATTTTTACCTCTCCATCATATAAATGGTCTGTTACAAACATGCAAATGCGCATTGAACAACTTGTTTAAATGATTATGCAGCGTGACTTGTCAAAGTGCAATACACACTCACACACACGCCCACACACACATCACATTACATCTTTCTATCTTCATAAGGACTTTGCACAGACTTCCAGGACTTCCATTCATTTTTCATTAATTTCTCTTGTGATCCTTATCCTACACCTAAGCTTAAACCTAAACTCAATTTAGTCCTAAACCTAATCTCTAATCCAAAACAGGAATTCTCCAAAGAGAAAAAGTGTGTCTTCACAACGTAATAAAAAAGGGCCTTACAAGATGGGAAACCATAAAACTACTCTATCATACACATAGACTCACATCCACACTTTCTAAAGTAAAATACTTCAGAACAAAAATCAAATACTGAGCTGGTTAATTATAGACATGCAATATTTTGGATTAGCCGCATAGAAAATGTAACTAGAAGTTCTAACTGTACAACACAAACATAAAATGTCTGGAAGCAACTTTTAGCGTTTAATTTCTACCATCAACCATTTTTCCTTACAGTCTTCAAATATTTCACAGAATCTAATTCAGTATACAAAATCCTATTTTAAGTTTGATTAAACTACATTTTTTAACTATTTGCAGAGGAAGCTTGTTCATATTTAATATTGTGTGGTAGCCTATCATTTAATGCACACTTCTGTATATGTGTGCTTTTAAGAAGCAAAATCCATCTACAGGCAAACAAGTGAAAGAGATTTAAAGAAAATTTCAAAATGATTTAGGAGAAAAAGACACGCCTGCTTTCTGGAATAGTTATTGATCTAGTAGATAATGTTTTCTGTTTATAGATTATATGATTTTTTTTTTTTTTACCTGCAACATTTTACATAATAAACAGTTAAAAACAGAAAAATAGCACTACTAAAAAACAGGCTTACATGTCTAAGGTTATCTACAATGTTTTCACACTTTATTCTTCACTTTTTAAATTGATCTGTGGCAAATAAATTGCAATTAGTAATCTGGGTTTTTCTGTTTTGTATAAAAATTGTTTTCACATTTTTCTTTCATGCAAGTAGAACAAATACTGTTGATCATAATAATACCTAGAAAACAGCTACTAGCATGAACTTACCCACTTATGCAATCAGAGCATTAATTAAAAAAACAGCAAATTATGACAAGTACGACTAGAACTGGATTTAATTTTATTTTGCCATCGTTCTCAGTAGGAGGTGAAAAACAAAATCTTCACTGAGGTCATTATTGTGGAACAGATGTTTCAGTTTCATATTATGTAGCTGTGATATAAAATTGTTTTAGTTTGAGGGCTTTCGCATTCATGTGTGCTGAAGATACAGTGCTAGCGAGCTATGATTAAAAAAGTGATTTTATTTGTTACTTTTTACTTTTCGTCATTTTTTTGAAAACAGATGTTTTTGTCAACCTGTTGTTACACTTAGATCAACTTGAACTGCTCATGTCTAAAAACATCAAACAGCCCCTTTTGTCCATTTATTATTTGTTTCATCATCACTATTATTTTTACCGACTCCTGTTTTTTTCCAAACATGGCTAGGATAGTTGTTTTATTTGTTTCTATTTGGACTGACTCTACCATCCGTGGTTTACCAAAGGCTATACACAACTTGAAGTCCAAACATTTCTCCAACAGGTAGGGATTTTTTCCAATCATTTCATTGGTAATTTTTACCGCCTTAAGATTGTCATCTTGAGGCATTGGGTGCTAAAGCCAAATCAAAGACAAGGAAATAACTCTAATTCAATCTGTTTGACATTGACAGAAGTCCTCTTTCTTCCCTTCTCCTTTCTTTCCCCTCCCCTCTTTTCTTTCTCTTTGCTCTCTTCACCATCTGGCGTTCGGCTCTGACCCCCTTGTCAAGGACGCAGATGGGAATTAGGAAAAGTGGACTTGTTTCAAACAATTATGGAAATTACTTTAATATCTTAAAACAAAAAGATGGAGCAATATATTTGTTTGAGATGTTGACTGTCAGCTTGAATTTCCACTCCAGCGTGTGAGTGTGTGTGATTCTAGGTGATAAATAAACTCCGGTAAAGCATCCCACAGGTGTGTTTTTAAGGTATGTAATCTTTCTGTTTAGTTGTTCTGAAAAATAAAAAATAAAAAAAAATAAAAAAGCACCTGCCTGAGGAGCAGGTTGTGACCTTCAGCCTCCAACCCTGAAATGAACACCAACTAATAGAGACCAGTCTGTTAAATTGTAATTGAATGTTACATGGCTCTCTGAACCTTTTTTTCCATAAGCATGCGGCACTGAGGCAGATGCTCCAATGACAACTTAATTTCGTCATCGAGGAGCAGCGAGTGTTTCAGTTTGAGGTTCTCCTTCGAAATTCGGCTCCTATTAATGATAATTAGCAAAAGAAAAGGTGAGTCATGTCTGAGTTTTGTTTATCTTACATTTTGGATAATTTGAGACACACTTTTACCAAAGAACAATTTAAATTTGGAAACTCCCAGCACAAAGAGTGTTGTTGTGTTCACATCATATCAACTTTTAAATTCTTCCGAGAAGTTGGACTTTTACAAATAAGATCTGTATCAGTATGCATTTTAAAAACCCGCTTTTGCCTTAAAGATATGTTTAGCTTCTTTTTTAATTACTGCACAAAAAAAAACTGTAATTGAAAATGTGAGATTCCCAGTAATCCGTTTTTTATTTTTATTATTATTTTTTGTCATTTTCTTGAGGACATTTCATATTTATGCTGGTGAATTTTGGAAAAGGTAGCTATATTATTAAACTGCGTAAAGATATAAAAAAAAAACTCAATAGCTAAAAATGTCCTCATTCATTTTATGTTCACAGCAGTTGCCTTCTTTATTTGCATCTACCAAGTCAGGAGTTTAAACTCTGGGAATCATTTTTAATCCCAATCTAAAAGGTATAATCCAACTCACAACCTTTCTTCTTTCAGAAAAGAAACATTACAAATTTCAGATTTGTTTCCCCATCAGTTGAACTTGAAAGAAATTTGAGCTTTTCCTAAATTTATGCTCCTGTTATATCTTGTTTACTGGACTAAGCAAAGTTTCTCTTTAGCACTTATAAATCAGATTGTTATGGAAATGTCACTGGAACATCCTAAGGAGTTTATATAGTTCTTATTTTATATTATTCATAAATCTAATCTCTTTAGTCAAAGATTTGCTAAAGGTTTTGTACTTTCTACTACCATTTTAGTTATTTTTTCTTTTTACATTTTCTGTGTCTAATTAGCTTCTGAGCATGATTTTCATGTCCTGTGCTTTTTACGATCTCATTATTTTATCTTTTGCTGTGCTTTGTAACTTTTGTGTTTTTTTTTTTTTTTTCCTAAATTCAATTTATTTAGACATGTAGCATTCAAGTTGTTGTCATATACATTGAAAATTATTCATTACATTCACTGAGGATGAAACTGAGCTGGATGGAAGGAGACCCTGTTTGATAATATAGAAATATATGTATATATTCAGCGAATGTCACCTTTCAGTATGAAGGTTTGTAGCAGTTCCTGTCTCTATTTAAGAGCCGGCATTATAATAACTTATGACAGAACAAAATAGTAGCAATATTTTTTTAAAAATGGTGAAAAACACACGAATTAGAAGATTTTCCCTTCTTTTCAAAGAAAGAAAAAGTGAGTGAAAATGGGTGACGAAGGAAAAAAACACCTGGATAATCAGATCCAATAATGTCTAAATGTACCTAAAATGCTGACAAAATGGACTGAACAAGAGTCACTTTTCAAGTTGCTGTACAGACTCAATTTGGACAAATTACATAGACCGAAAAGTCTCATTTTCAACTAATTTTTCTAGTTTTATGTTTAAGTTTGAAGTTTGAGTTTGGTGCATTTTTAACATTTTCTTTTTAAAAGAAAAGATGAATTTCACACACCACTGTGCACACTCCTGTAGCATGCTCTACATTTGTATATTTTGGTACAAATTACTCATTCTAAAGGCCATAGATGTAAAACTATTCTTTTTTTATGTTGATAGCTTTAATAGTGTGCTGTTTGATAATAGATTCAGCCTTTTGTGTGTACAATAAGGTGACAAAGCAGCCAGGGGGAGCTGTGTTTACAGAGGAGAGAAGGAAACAGCACTGGGGATCCTCTCGGCATGTCTGTCTGGTCCAGGTATTGTTCTTATTTTGTCACAAATATTTTCAAATATTAAAATGTGGTGGACATGTTTTCCTCACAAATCTTCAACATAATATTACTTTAAGTTTTGTTGCTGTAGGCTAAAGAGAATTTGTAAGCAACTTAGGGGAAAAAATAAAATTAAAATGATTTTAAAAAAAATGTATAGACACAAATATTTTTTTAATGCCTAGCATTTGCCTAGTAATATTTGTTTTTCAAATTTGATTCTCTGATTTATTATTTATAAAAAAGAAAACATAAGAAGAAATAATAAAATAAAGATTATTTTTATTCACTGGTAGTAATTTAAACTTCTAATGTATAGTGAAGTTTAAGAGGGACGAAATGTCATAATATAAATCATTATTATGATGATATTAGCAATACTTGTTTTGAAAAGATATAAAGGCAACAATCTTTTGCTTTATATAGAATTTGAGTAACACATTAAGCCTAAAAGTGTTAAGTATATAGTTAATATCATCTTTATATAGAAACATTCTAATTTCATGTCATTTGGAAAAATTTGCTCTTTTTCTTCCTTTTTTTTAAAAAAAAGGACCAAATATGTTTATGCTTTATTCATTGACTGTGGTTTCTTAATTTTACAGTAAAAAAACTTCTATCGAGTTTATTTATGTTGGGCCAATTCACAACAAATAGCTTTTTTTTTTACAAAAAAGTAATTTCAAATCAAACACACAGACTGACTCCAAGTCCATTACACACATTGCTAATTGATTCTAGTTATCAAACAATGCAGTCAGGTTCAGTTGATTACTCAATAAACTGTATAAATCTTGTATGTTTTGATTTGTTAAAAGTTAATTTGTGTGGATGATTAGCATTTGCACTGTTACACTGAGGAATTTGGACCCTCAGTTTTCTCTCCCACACTGTTTTTGTCTATCATAATAAAACAAAGGTGGAATGTATTTGGCTAAATCATTAAATAAATATGAGAAAAGAAAATCTAGAACTGAACTTTTCTAAAACTGTGCACTCTTAATAGCCCCATAATTGAAGCGCAGGACCCCAGAGGGACCGACTCCTTTCAGGTCATCTGCAGACAGGAGCTGCCAGACCCATGCACTAAAGGCTAATTATCTACGTTTAAACATTTCCTGGTTTAAAGAACTTAAATACTGGGATAGCAATCAGACAAACAATAGCCTCAATTAAATGAATGAATGAGGCGGTTAAAAAAAACTGAGAAGAGTCCTAAAGCACATGACCAGAGAGGAACCTTTGAATTTATGACTTCAAAAGGTTTATTATATTAAGTTGTATCAATGCTAATCACTCATATGTTTATAAAGGAAAAACTACTGCAATACTTGTGATACTTATCACATGTTTTTCCTATTATTCGTGTGCTCTTTATTGGTCCACGTCTCAAATGAAAACCCACAAATTCCTACATTCACTTCTAAATGTTATTTTGTAACAAATAACATATCTCAACAACTTTTCATGTTTTTTGAGGACAGCTACACCCCTGACGTGTGCATCCAGTTCTTCTTTCTTAAGCTGCTGTCTCACTGCTTGCTGTCTTACAATGAATGCTGGCATGTTGAAAAACACGCTATGCTGCTCTAAAAATAAGAAAATAATGGGGATTAAGTGAAACATCAAGTACTTTCATGCCACTGAAGTATGTGTTTTGTTTTTAATGTATTACTATTAGGAACAGTCTGTGTACATTGACACCAGCTGTGTGGAATTCTGTTTAGCTGTTACTTGCTATGATGTCACACCGTCGTTTTTGCCATATTTATAGATCACCTGTTGTCCTGGTAATAAAATATCAATGGCTCTCATGGGTCCCAAGTGTTCAGAAAAAAATAAACCAAAATACCTAAAAAGTAGGTCATGCCATCAGTTTCAATTTCTAGCGTTTAGCAACTCAAGACAAGTGAATGTCTAACAACACAGACAAAATTTGTAAAACATTGCCAAAGTTTTACTAATGTTACAATTGGTTCATTGCTGCATCATTTGAGTAAATGCTGGATCATTGTAAACATAGAATGTGGGAAACTAATGATCAGACCTGAAATCTGTGTGTAGTGATGAACTCAGACATGAACCTTCAGAAACACATAAAGGCAAATAAAAAGTCAGCTATCTTTCACTGGAAGAACATTTCTAGAATTAAACAACTAATGTCCCAGCAAGACAGAGAAACCCATTTGAGTGTTTATTTTATTTGCATTGATTACTGCATTGGTGTCTTCACAGGTCTCCCTAAAAATTGCTTGTCATCTGATCCAGAACGCTGCTGCTCATGTTCTCACTAAAACCAGGAAGATAGAGCACCTCACCCAGTTCTAAAGTCCTTACACTGGCTCTCTGTAGCTCAGAGAATAGACTTTAAAATACTGTTGTCAGCTTAAAAAGCACTGCATCGTCAAAAACCTGGTGTTGTTGTATCAAACTTCCAGATCTCTCAGGTCTTCTGAGAACCAGAACCAGATACGGAGAAGCAGCATGCAGTTTTTATGCTTTCTAATCTGGAACAAACTACTAGAAAACCACAAAACTGCTAAAACACAGAATTCCTTTAAATCAAGGCTAAACACACATTGGTTTAGAGTTGCTTTTGAACAATTGTAACTGGAACACTGACCAATGTATTTCATGTATATTTGCTTGATAAATGTATTTGAGAAATTGTAATGTTTATTACACTTTCTCAAATGTTTCATAATTAGTTACTGTATTATGGTGTGATGTGCTTATTGCTGAAACATGCTACACAAATAAACTTGACACTTGACTTGAGAGCTGTAACATAGTCCAAAATATTAATTAGGTGTAAATGTCTAACAAATCTATGGTAATCTAACTAGTTAGCATTGGAAGCTAATGCGTAGGAAGGTAATGCTGCAGTGTTATTTACCTAAGGCTGTGTATCTTATTACACCATTGAAACATAATCTAGATGCACAAGAGTGTGACAGAGGGATAAGTTATCCACAAGCTATGTTTGGATTGTGATTATGCCTTGATGCAAAGTCTGCCTGAAGCATAAGAGAACTTTGTGGCTCTCAGTTTAGCCCCCTGCTGTACAAATTGAAAATTGCCCCAATTATAATTTTGCTTTGATAGAACCTTGATTGAGAGGTAATTTCCTTAAATGTCTTGATAGTCATGAAAACTGTAAGAGGTTGTAAATAGATCAGTGAATCACAGCCTTGATTTTTACCATCTTGTTGTTAGCTTTATATTCTGGAAACTGAGTAAATTACAAAATATGATTACCTTTTCACTAAAGCATTAGCTGTTTGGGGACCCTTTCGGATTTGCTTTTAAAGCTTTACTTTGGAGTAGTTGTTCTCCAAATCCTTCTCTAAGAAAACTTCTTGAAACAAAGACTTCAATTGAATTGTGTTCATAAAAAGTTAATATGCTTCAATACTTTATAAATGGGTCATTCTCCTGTGCAGTTTCATTGCTTTAGTGACTGGGACCTAGTCCTGTTACACACGTATGGCCTTTGTGAACTAATTTCTTACATCAATTAGATGTACATGTATTCCTTTCTTCAACTCACTTCTTTCAAATAAAGGCATCATGAACAGACTGCCAAAGTTCTACAGTATTTGTGTTGAAGCAAATACACAACAAAAAACTGTAAAACAGCGAGTTGTAAAGACAGGAATAGGAAATGTTCCTGATCCAACAATAATTGAATACAAATAATTAGTTAACACACCAGGCTGGAGAACCAACTTTGCTGCTCCAGCCTGGTGTGTTTGAAACATCTGAAAGTTTCAGATCTCTGCGCCCTGAGAACTAGAGTTGGGGTTCCTTGTTGAGAACCATTAGAAGCCAGATGAGTTTCAACTTTCCCATTGTGAGCAGCGTAGTGGAAACCAGTGTTAAAGGTCATCATCACAGATAATTTATTTTATGGATCCTTTTCTGCTCCAAACTTTAAAATAGAATGTGTTTCTGCACAAAGAACTGAAAATAAATTACTTGTTCGGCATCATAATCTTCCACCAGAATAAAAGGCAGTTATGGAATATTATGAGATTATCTGCAGGTGCAACATTCCCTGCTGAATGCCAGCTTGTCTGGAACATAAATATTTTAAACTGCAAACCCCCTGGAGCTGTTTACACATATTGTTTGACCCAGGTGTGGATGTCTAAGGCCCTTTATAAGGGGAGACTGACCCACCTGGTTTGTTGAGTTGATTTGCAGCATGATGCAAACAAAACTAAGCTGCATGTAGGTCAGCTTTGCAAAATTTATTTCACTTTCTTTTAAACAGATGTAGAAGAATTTTTTTTAAAAAAAGGTTATTTTCTATGCATATTTTTCAGTCATCCAATGTGGCCACACCGAACTTAAAGTGTTACGTTCACACATCTCCACTGTGTGTTTCCATGCTGAGCCCACAATAGGCTTAATGAATAGACGGCAGGTAGATAATAGAGCACGCAGCTCTGCACAGCGCTCATCTCACTGAAGAGCACACCCCTCAACCGTCTGTCAGAGATCATCATTAATGTCCCATCACTATTTTTCTCGGCTTAGATGCACACACACACCACTAAAGTAAATAATCCTTTTTATCAGCCAGAGCCAGATTCTCAGTAATCAGCATCCCAATATAGGATGCTGCTAACCAGTATCACGCTACGGTAATTTGGATTCTAATTAAAAAGGTCTCGGACGGTTTACTCAAATGATCGCTTGAAACTGATGCTGCAGATTAGAGCTGCAATGCCTCGTTTAACCTTTACGTGTAAGGCCTTTGTGATTTAAGCTCTCGCTACTCAGGGAACATGATGTGTATGGAAACAGAGGAGTTACGTGACAGCAGACAGCGAGTGTTTAAAAAAAATAACTTTTTCATGTAGTGCTATAATCTACTCAGTCTTTTCCTTTTGCTTAAAATTGTTTTAATAAGTACTATCACCATTCTGAATACCCAGAAATTAGCTTAAATTCCTAAAAGATAAGTACTAAATTAAAGAAATGGAGTAAAATTAATCAATTAAATTTATTTTTAAAACAGTTGCCAACTCTCAGCTGAGACTTTTTAACAATTTTACTCCAGTTTCAAGCTTCAGAGCCTCATGCTTTTCTCACATTCTGAATGCTCCGAAAAATGAGTCGACATAAAAAAAATTTCATTATCTGTATGTTTTTTTTCTTTCTTACTTACCTCCTTTTTGTCTCTCAGGGATTTAGTGTCCATCAAAGTCTTTCAGTTGAAAAGCTGGAGTGGACAGATATATTTTTTTCACTCTCTTTTCAAAATGAGACAATATTCAGTTTCTCTGAAAATATATAAAAAGAGGATAATCAGAAGTGAGAAGATGAGGGCCTGTCCAAGGTTCATAAATTAATTTGAAGCCCCACTTCCAGCTAAGGCCATCTTAGTTAATACTTGTAAATGTTGAGAATGGCTCAGTTCAGCCCTTTGCCAATTTGTTCCCTCATTTTGTATCTATCTATTATACTCTTATGATTACAAACCAGCAGTTTTGTATCTATGTACTTTAAAACTGTGAATCTAATTAATAATAGTAAAATGATTTTTTTTTATTCTCTATTAGACAGTTATTATAACCCTTGTTTGAGCTATTATTAATAGGAGTCATAAAACATTTTTTCTTGCAATAAAATATGAATATGAAACAGAAAAATAATAAACAATCAGCCACCAAGGTAAGTATGAAATATCCCCATCATTTTGAGTTGTCTTGTTGCAGATGATTCTACTTTATACCTGAAAAAGTCAAGTAAAAAATCAAATAAAAATACGAAATCACAAAGGAGTGAAATTTTATATTCAGAATTATTGAAACGGAACAACAAATGCAATGCTTGGTAAAGATGCATTGAAATGCACAGTATAAATACAAATACAAATATTTTTATTGTAATACATTTATTTAGCCCTAGCATTTCCTGAATAAAGAATTTACTTTTTGGTTATTTATACTTCACTTAGTAATCCATGATTTGCTGCTATTCTGGGTGACAAATATATTTGTTACACAGAGATCTGTCTCTGTTACCAACTCTTTAAAATGGGAAAGACAAGAGAATATGGCATTCAGATATGTGGTGACCCTCATGATTCAAGAAATGGAAACATGAAAATAATGATATATACCTACAGTGTATATCATCAGCAAAAATTACAAAGTTATAAAAACATGGAAATGGGGAAAATTGTCAGGAAGTGGTGTAGAGGTGGTGAGGCAGACGCTGAGACCCAGGTAAAGATGAAAATGATGGTGGTTTAATAAAGAAAATCCAAAACTCCAAACATAAACAGTCCTACAACCAGGCGGCACAGCTGAGCAGAAGCCAGGGCTCAACGCCGGTAGCTACTGGCAACACGAAAGGACAAGGAAGATGAACTCAGGACACACTGACAGATGAAACGGCAAAATGAGACGAGGACCCGACGAGGGACAAAGGACACAGGTGAGATTAAATACACAAGAGGTTATCAAGGAAACGAGACACACCAGGGAACAATCAAGGGGAGGACAGGACAGCACAGAGACTCGAAGGGCACAGAAAAGTCAAAATAAACGCACAGAAAAACTCAAATCATGACAAAAATAGCAGTGAAATTGACCAAAGCTCTTTGCTTTCTTTCAGTGTAGCAAAAAGTGGTATCTTGGAGTCAAGTATTCATAACGTTAGTTCATTTTAAGGCCTAATGCAGAGCTTTTCTATTGATTCTGGAATACTAAAAAAATGATCATTTGTAATAATTTAGTCTCCTTTTGTTTGTTTTCATGTTTTCAAACATCTTTACTGGTTTGATATTTGGTCCTTGTTTTTCATATCAGTGTGCTACTTCCTGTCTTCATCATAACAACAACACTGTTTCTTCTGATCTCTGATCTGTTTGAGTGACCTTCTGCTAAAGCCGAGTGCTTTGTGCTCCCACCTGGCCCCAGGTAAGCTCCCTGACCGGTAAGCAGTAAACAAGCTCTCCATTGGCTTGTCTGCTCCACTTAACACCTGACATACCCCCTCCATGCTGACCTCAGACCTCTGACCCCAAACTGACAACCTGGGAGGCGTCTTTGGAAACTTTCTTTTCTCCAATCGCTCCCCTTTTCTTTTCAGCCACTTGCTGAGTGCTGCAGAGTGAGACAAGGTGAAAGGTATCCTGAGAGAGGGGGGTATGGAGGGGAGGGGGTGCAGGTGTTCATGCCTCCACACCTCTCAAGTTCAAAAGCCATTGAGTCCTTTGCAGCCATGTAACGTTCAACAATGTGTCACCCACCCCCACCCGGAGGCGACACTGTCAGAGGGCTTCAAGGAGGCACAGTCACCCATCCTCTTCCACACACTGGGAATAAAAATATACCTATTACCCCAGCTGCCAACACTTGGATATACATCTAATGATATTCAATAACATCTGTCATACAAGTATCAGCAAAAATGCATGAGAGACTTGTGCGTATCTAGCAAAACACCACAAGAATCTAAACTTGTCACATTTACCTTAATCGTGTCCAGTATTTCTCAGCTCCCGCAGTCATATGAGTTCAAAAACTGGAGCCAGTCCAAGCATTACTGGTAACATTAGTGTCAGTAATTTAATGCGCAGGTGTGAATGGATTCTCAAACAAGCTGAGGAGGCTCCCAGCAAGGCCCCGCTCAGCACTGCCAGGGCCAGCGGCAGGTTTAAATAAATATGCCGCTGAGCAGACATGTCGGCAGCTGGGGCCCCAGTATGGCTGTCACTGTTTGTGTTGTGGTTCTGTGAGGTCACTGATGAGAAAGCAGAGGGACGCTACTGTCCTAGCTGCAAGAAGACAAGTAGAGGAATGAAACTAATGGAGGAAACAAGCAGCACCTGAAGATTCCTTCTGAGCAGATGCATATAAAATATGATCATGTTCTGGAAAGGGAAGTTCTGGATGAAAGAAAGAACTCTTTTTGCCACCCCACGCAAAAACCTGCGCTCGGGCTATGTAAGCCTCTCCTGCACAAAAAAGCTAGAGTTTCAGAAGCAATAAGAACTAAAAAATTATAAAATACTGACTGATGTAAGTAGACAGAGAGAGATGGAGTTATACAGTACATTGATTGAGATTTCAATTATATATTTCCTTTTTCACATTTTGCAGAGTCAGGTTTCATCTTTGAGAAACTTATGTTATTGTAATTGTTTAACACAGTCTAATTAAGTCAAAATGCATAAAATAAATCATTAAATGTGTTTTTTGTGTGTGTTTTACAAAAATAATAAAAGTTTCATGAATCTCAAATTCTTTCTTAAATAATTTATGTTTCGTGCAAACAAATTTAGTTGGTTTCTTTCGAGGCAATAGTAAATACGGAAGATCTAAAACCTCAGACGGTAAAATTGAGACTTGTAGAAAGATCAAAAAGTTTTCATAAACTTTGTGCTGAATGATAAGCTGCAAATACAAATCAATCCTTGCTGAGTGGACATTAAAAAAAATAGAGAAAACTCTTAGTTTTATTGGTCGCTGATTTATATATTTGATCTAATTTATGCATGAATAATTAAAACAATTATTTATGGATATTTTTTCATTATTATGACTGCAATATTGAATGTGTATAATTATTATTCTGTTTTAGTTGATAGTAGCTTACACAATTATGTTAAGTTATTTTGTAAATACTGTTGTATTTTTAGTTTATCTTACCTTGAGAACGTCATATATTTACTATGTAGGGTCATTTTTATTTTTCATAATAAATTCTATCTCATACTTATTTTTTTAGATTGTTGAATCTTATACTTCAAGTCCTAAATTGATGAATACTACAAATGTTTTGAACAATCTAAAAAGTAAAGCAACAACTTGTAATCCTAAAAGATTTTTAGTTTCTTCTCATGTATGTCCAGCAAGAAGTGTGTAAATAGCTGAACTGTTGCTGGAATCTGCACAAACTGAAGAGAAACATTTTGATTTAAGGATTGGACTTGAATGACAGGATGACAGAGGAGTAAAAAAGGCAGTGGAAATGAAAACCTGAAAGATGTGAAAAGTGAAATTCCAGGCGCAGAGAAGACAAGAGCTGCTGCTGTCTGTCGGCAGCACAGTGCGGAGTCAATTAGGAGGTTAGCTGTGCCAGATGAGATTGTTCAGGAATGGTTTATGGATTGAGAATTGAGGAGAGGAGGGCTAAAGGAGGAAGATCGGTTTCAGTGTTTCTTTCCAAGCTGCCACTGCACCCTCATGGACGTCTTGAAAGCTGTTGAAAAAAAAACATGCCAGAAAAGTTAATTCCTTCAGGCACGCTGCCAGAGAGGAGAGTGCCCCTGTAAGTCCTGCAGTAAATCCTGTGGATTCATACTGAGCTCCAGAGAAGACACCTGCAGGATATATGATACTGTATATTTCATGTCAGCCTTTGAGCTAAGGTACAAAACCAACACTGCGCATTAGCTCAGCTTTAACCTGCAGAGTAGCTTTATCATCACTCTGTTTTGCACTGTCAGTCCTGTGGGAAGTCTGCATAATGGTGAACTTTGTTTTGGCAATAAGGTTTGTTTTTAAATACTGAAGTTTCAAAGACCTGAGAGGAAACACTGATTTTATGTCCGCATCCTTTTTTTTGTTTGTTTTTCACTAAGCATAAGGCTGGATGCTATCTGTTTATAGAGGCAGGATACAGACTGATATAGCGTACTTTAAAGGTGTCATGTATTTATTGTTTCATGAACTATTTCAGAAAAAAATGCTGCACTCAAAATTTAGTTCTGTTGACCAATTTATAAGTAAAACTCCACCATTTTCACTGATAGCTTCCTCCTTTTCTCTTAAATTGTTATATGTCAGACAATAAAGCAAAGTGTGATCTTGGAGCTTTTCCTGTTTTTGGTGTACTGTAAATATAACATACCATACAGGTTCTGCTTTGCCACTGTCTAAAATGGGTTTCCACAACAAAAATATATTTTAAGAGCCAAATATAACAGCAATTTCTGGAGTAACTGTGGTTTAAGAGGTCGGTTTAAACGTGGAAGGTTGTAGGTTAATTTTTACAAAGGATTAAGATTGGCTAAATTGTCTTTGCATCAGATTTATCACCAAACAGATGGAGACTTATAAGGAGGAAGGTGGTGTTAAGATATTGTCGTCACTTCTTTTACTGTTGCACTTGAGTCCAGTTGACATTATTGTACTTTAGATCCCTTTATTTGTTTTTGGTTTTTTCACATTAACAGGCAATTGGTGAATCACCTTTGGAAAACTATATCTGGAAAACTTTTACTAATCCCAATGAATACACTTCCTCAGATGGTGTTCACACACTTGCAGCTACATCTTGTGACACCATTAACCGTGCCAACATTTACAGCCTTTACTGCCAGCTGATCCAACCACAGCAACCCACCAGCTGTGAAAAGTGTCCCCCCTATAAGCTCCTGCCACTGACTGACAGTAGCTTTAATGTTTGATGAAGGACCAGGGATGAACCAAAGGCTAGACTCCCAGCGTAAGCGATGCAGGGAACACCCAAACCTCCTGCTATTGTTATCTCCCTTGGCTGCCCTGCTATTCATAGAGCAGAGGATAGGGTTCTTCAGTCCCGGCTGAAAGTTTCACATAGGAGAGATACACAATGAAGCCAGGATAGTAAGGATTACCGTGCCCTTCAGATCCACACCTTGAGGATCTTCTGTGGCCCTGCAGAGTCACACAGAGGACTCCACATTCAATGTTACATCTGGAGATTAAATGAAAGACAATGTAATTTTTTACAGATAAAATATTACATTTTTAAATTTGTTATCTTAGATTAATTAACTCAACTCAACAACTCAAGATACTACAGCTGAACATGCTGTAGTATCTAGCTGTATGTGCGGAATCAAATTATTTTCTTCAAGATTTATATCTCACAATAATAGTTAGGGCTAAAATTTTGAACCTCATCTCTGCTGACAGAGCCTCAAATGGCCATACTCTATCCATACCCTCCACCATATTATCACTTGTACAATGAAATACCTGACACTCAGTCCTGACTCAGAGGGAATGCTGTATTTTTCCCACTGAGAATCATGGACAAAAACATTTAATTAGCTGGAACACAGCGAGTATCACGGCTTGAGGAAAAGAGCAAAAAGTGATCATCTGGGGAAAAAAACCCAAAGATAAAATCCCAAGGATCCCAAAAAAGAACCCTCTACACCTTAAAGTCCTCTCCATGAACATCACAAATTGATCTTTTGATATAATTTTTTGCTCATTTGGCAATATTTGGTCTTTTGCCTTTGATGTATGGTTTAGAGTTTGATTTCAGATACAGTTTCCCTTTATAGACTGTAAATCTCGATTTGTTTTGTAATCTGTTTTCTATCTACTCACTCCCTGCTTTCATCTGTTTGTCTATTTTGGTCTTTTACTCTTCTGTGTTTTATCATGCTCTGTTTCATTTCCCCATCTTTCTCTTTTGTGTTTATCAGTCATTCTAGTCTTCCTAGTTTTCTCTCATTTCTCCCCTGTTCATTTCTGCAGCTGCATCCTGTAGTTAATTAAACTCCCATGTTTTTCATCCAGTAACCACCATCCCAAGATATAAGCTGTTTTGTCGCACTCATTGTCAGTTTCTCCTGCAGCAACAGTTTTTTGTTTTGTAGACTTCTTATTTCTGGTCTTTTTATGTTTTCTCATTGTTATTGTTGCAATATTCTTTTCTGTTTTTTGATTAAATATCCACTGCATGATGATTCTGCTTTTTGCTTACACAAACCCAGACAGAACAAACAATACAGAGTTTTCATTGGTGCTAAATAAACTCCCACCTTATTTCTAAAACCTTTAGCTACATTTGTTACAGACAATGTAAAACTAGTTTTTCTGGATTTGTCCCAATGGAATAATTTCTTTCAAATGGCTCTCCAGTGAGTTTAATCTGGTCAAGAAGAAAGAAAGCAGATAAGGAAACAAAAAGAAAAAGAAAAAAAAACTTTCCTCTCCGCTCCTCTCAAGATTAGTCACTGGATACCACAGATGTTGATGAATCCTGTTTAAATGAGTATTACGTGTCATCAAATCCCCTGTTGCAAGATTTAATTTCCACACCCCAAAAAGCATAATGGTTGAAAATAAACCTCCCAGACCTGTCAAAGAGCCTGTAAGTGGTGTTAAGTCCTGTCAAACAAACAAAAAGGAGGAAAATATTTTTCACAAGCTCCATCACAGCGATTATGTTTCAGTTGACATTCTCCCTCGATACACCTGAGACAGGTGACTTTTTGCGTTGAGGGGATTAACTGTTATGGTGTTTGAAGAGGTTTCTATTGTTCAACTCCAGGAATATTAACAACCCAGGAGTTGGCATCGCTGACGTGGGGAAGACCTTGGTAGGTACATGATACAATGACCACATTATTTCCCATCACAATAAATGAATCCGTAACATATAGTAGGGTTCCCTCAGAGACGTCGCTGTGTACCACTGCTGTTCTTTTTCTGAACGCTGCATTTCTAAAAATGGCTCTATAATTCAGATGATAACTGGTTCAGTTTAATTGCGGCATAAAAGATTCAAGGTGTCCCTTAAGTGCAGCACATCAGGTGCCACTTATATAATGACAGTTGGCTGTTTGTTGGCTTGGGTGTCACATAGGGAGGCATTGTCATATTCACACTTCCCCTTGTTTGGAGAGGGATCAGGTTTTTCCTCCCTGTACAGTTTCTCTTTTTCATTCACCAACTGTGACAATGATGAATTATTGAGACACAGAAATTGATGAAGGAACAGCCAATATTCGTCTCGCAAATGTGTTGCATGTGTTATTGTTTAAGACTCAAAATAACTTCAATAAAGAATTCATGGTTTGCATTTATAGCCAAATGCATTTTGAGTTATCAACAGGAGTACATTACTGTGCAAAAGTATAAATATCCCTTGAATTTCTATGTAGTTTTTGAGTTTTAGCTGATTTATCAAGACAGTGTAGTGCAACATGTAGAAGTAGTTGGTCTTAATTGACTTTGCAAATTAATGCCATGAAATTTGGTCTCTGTCTCTTTAAGAAGCTCCTGCTCTTTCTGACACTCTAACTTTAGGACATCACAACATTTCTCCATCAAGCCTTTAACTACTTGACATTTTGCCAATCCTAAAAGAAAATGCTGAAAATTATTTGAGGTTGGGGTAATTAGCCTTAAATGACCACAGCTAATCCTACAATGGAGTGGTCCAGATTTGGCCAACAATCTACATTTAAGATGACTAAAGCATAAAATGAGAAAATAGTTTCTTTACATCTATGTGAAATATTTGTGTGAGATGAAAAAGAATTAAATTTGGGTGTTGCCGTACATCAGGGGTGCTCAAGTCCAGTCCTCGAGAGCTACCATCCTACAACTTTCAGATGCTTCCCTGCTCCAAAACACCTGACTCAAATGAATGGCTTGTTACCAGGCCTGTTCAGAGCTGATCCTGGTCTGTTGGAGTAAGGATGCTTCTAAAAGCTGCAGGATGGTACCTCTCGATGACTATGATAATAATGATAATGCAATTTGCATACACTGCACAAAAAGACATACTTTTTTCCTCACTGTCTGAAGTTAAATGAGACTAAATTTCTCTTGTTTTAGGTCAGTTAGAATTACCAAAATTATTTATATTTGCTAAATGTCACAACATCTGTTTTAACTGTATATACTTTTATTTGAAACAACTTAAGATTAACTCTCATATTCCACCTTTCTACACATCAAAGATCTGATTAGATTTCCTATTATAGTCATTTTAGCTATTCTATTATACCTAATAGGAAATAGATCTTCATTCTACTTAGTACAATCATTTTTTGGTATATTCAGGTTGGAAAATACATACCAAAGGATTGCTCTTTGGGGGTTTTTTCACATGAGAAAACTTCCTCTTGAATGAGTGAGCATAGTGAACCCACTCATCATGTGGGGAATTCTCTACATTTCCTGTCTCTAACTGCAGAATAATTTTAAAAACAGTTGACTTAGCTTAACAAAGTTGTGTGTGAATACCTAAAAAGGGGAAGCACCTGCTCATTTAGTTAATGAGCTGCAAAAAACATCACTCTGAGGAAAACAAACAGACATTGCATAGTGTTTCAAGACATACTCATCTGTAATAAGACCGCAATAGTATAAAAAGTAAATATCTGCACTTATGCTTTTGTTAAACCACCAGCAAAGACTGGCTGAGGCTGCTTTCTGGGGCCGTAAATCAAGCGTTTCCACACTTTGGCCTTCCACTGGAAAAATAATGAGGGCATATGTGAGGCCTGAGGCAGAAATATCAAGGAATACAAGAAACGGCCAAGAGATACAGAGAAGTGAGGGTGAAATTAAACTGGTGCCATTGTTGCCAAAAGTGAAAGGAAAGTAAGGCTGCTGAGGGTCTATGTAGTCTGGGAGGTGTTTTAAAACACATTAATGTTAATACTTTTACAAAATATGCTCAAACAAGTTTATGTTTTTGCTACCCACATTTATTTGCTGTCTAGATAGAAGGAAAGGTAGGGCACAGTCATTGCTGTAAGGTTGGTGTAAAGCTCTTAAGACCCTTGAGGTGTTCAGAAAAGTCACTCAGTGACCTTTTTAAAGAAAGGGACAATTATATTTGCTTTAATGTGGAAAAATAATGAAAATATGGTGCTTTTTAAAACATATAGGAGTGTGTTTCCTAGCTGAGCTCTGTAGTTTTGTTTGGTGAGTAATTATTCAATCAAAAATATCACTTATCACTTGAAATCAGATGCATACACTGAAGCAATAACTGCTGTGATGTGTCAAAATATGGAAAAACTTTCCATATTTTGACATACGTTTTGACGTATGAAAGTTTTTCATATGCCTGAAAGATTAGAGTTAATCTATTAAAGAGAGAGCTGCTAATGTAAGAGTTGCGCTCTTGCAACACATATTGTAATTACTGTGTGCTCCAGGCAATATTCTAATCAATAAATAACTCTCTAGTTACATCTGTACAGACTTCACATTTTAAGGGTCCATTCATACCATTCTTGTTTAGTCAGCTTTAATCAAACTCTTGTTTGCCTAGAAAGTCTGGTTTGTTTGGGAAGGGACTCTATAGAGACCACAAACATGAACACCTGTCTGCCTAAAAACCTAGGTCTTGGTTTGGTTGAGTGAACTCTGGTGTGGTTCAAATACATTATGTTAATATCAAGCAGAAAGATGACTAAAGAGCAGGGTTTTCTGGGTAAATGCAACTAAAACAAACCTGTGTCTAGCACTACAGAGAAAAAATGGCTCATGGTCTTCTACCAAAGACAAAACACTAAAATGTGATGCCACTCCATTTTGTTTACATTTTGTGAAATAGAAAGTTGAGCTCAAGTCTTCTTCAAATGTTTTTTGTCGTGTTCTTCAGTGGTTTTTGGTGTAGCGCCACAACAGGCGAGGGAGGGGACAGGTTTTTCAAAGGGTTTGATTCATTTGACACAGTGCAGTGTGAGAGTGAAACACACCAGCTGAAAATGTAACAAATGTTTTCCCAATCAAACCGAGTCAAAACAGACTGTTAGGAGTGAAAACACCATAAGGTGTTTGAAATTTCTTTGGAGAAACAGTTTAACTCCAAAGATCATAAATATTAAAAAAGTAATTTGGGCAAAATAACTAAACATTATATGTAAACTTGGCCTTATTACCAGACAGTATTATTCCTTCCTTCAGCTTGAGACCAACTGCAAGGGTAATGGTGCACTTTTCACACACCTCTCATTGATCCTGTCTCCGATGATCAATGAGGTGACTTGAGGATGGAATTGGCCCGGGCAGCGTCACCCTCTGCCATCTTCCAGCACCTTTGGTTCACACATCTCTGATCTGGAAACCCAAGACCAGGGACCACAAAGGGCTCTGTAAAGCATCTCACCCTTCCCTCTCAGTATAGTAATTAACCTGCCTCTCACCTCCCTGTCCAGCAGCGTCTTCAGAACAGCTTGGCAATCATCGGACACTTCACACAACAGCCTGCGCTCGGGAACCTGACCCTCACGGCTCCTTTTCTTCTTTTGTGACACTTTTCTCTGTGGCACTTCTCTTTCCAAATTATGGCAGCCAGCCATGCCTCGCACACGCAATGTCATCACATTCTGTAATGGCTGCATGTCTGAATAAAACCAGTTTGGCAGATCAATGTGAATTAGTAGCTACTTCTAAGTGATTTCATATGTTATTAAACGAGTGAGGGGAAAAAAAGCTTCTTGATGTTTAGCTCAAGCAACCGACGTCAGTAAATCACAGGCTCCGCTCTGTCCGAAGGCAATTTTCAAAGTAAGAAAATATTAAAAACTTATTAACTTTTAGTGGACATTCAGTGCAGGTCAAGAAATGGAAACAGAAGCCGCCAATATAAGCATGACTCCTTCTTTGGCTCGGTGTATGACAAAAGCAGCCCTTAAATCAGATGTGAACAACTCCTCCTTGTTCATCGTGCTGCCTGTCCAGAACTCAACATTAAGTATGTTTGTAAGGGTGAGCCTTCAGGGCAGAACACCACCTTTATTTCCATCAATAATTTCCTCTTCTTGGCTGATGACCGTTGAGCCCCCGGCGCAGGCTGGTTTTGATTAACACTGCTGCGTACAATAAGTGAGACCTGCAGCGTTCGTGATGCTGTGATGGATACTCTGAAAAAAGTCACACCGTCCAGGCTCTCCACACTGGCCACATTGTGTTGGACACAGCGAGGAGTTCTAACGTCACCTCACATTATATCAGCCCTGTCGTGCTTCACGACGTAATCCTGCTACTTTTTTCCAACATGCAAGTTTCCTTACTGGCAAAACAGTGGGAGAACGCTGTCCGTTACCTCCAAGAAATGACCCACGCACTGTCGCGGCACATTTCTTTCAAACGCAGCAAGAAAAATCCCTCAATTTAAACATTTCTGCGCCGCTTTGAGGCGTGCCAGTCGCTCATTTAGTTATATATTGTTGTTGGCTAAACCAGTGGGGTGGTGTGGTGATTGGTGTCATGGTACTTCAGCCAAACAGCTGGGGCTCAATTCCTCTTGACAGCCAAAATCTACCCTGCTGAGGTGCCCTTCAGCAAGATATGGAATTCCTTCCAGCTGCAGGGACGCAGGTCGGAAGCAGCCTTCACCTGTGTTCAGGCTGACGTGGCTTTATGAAAACAAAACACAGCCTTTAGACTCATCTGAAAAAAATACAAGAAAACAAAAATTTTGCGTTTGGACCTGCTTTGGGCTTTTCTACATTTTACATTGCAAACAAAGTGGCAAACTTTTCAGATCGTTTAAAGTGTTTGGGTCTTGTAATGAAGCGTAAAACTGTAAAGTCTCCCTCTCAAACTGAATTTCCTGCATTTGTTTACGCTCTCACCATCACCTGAAACAAGAGCTTAAACTTTGTAAGATCCAGGGTTGTTTTCAGTCTGAGCATCCTGCTAAGATCAAACTACACAATATCAGGCCGACTGTCCAGAAGGAAATGAGCATGGGGTGCCTGCTGATGGCATTTAGAGTAACTCTGTTGACTTCTGAGGAGCTCTAGGATAAGCTGAACATGTTTTAGACATGTTAATTTACAAAATGTTTAAGTGTTGGGTAGTTTATCACAGGATCAAACACATTCCTAAAAGCAGCTGAAAGCTGTGACTTTTTCATAATTACATTTTCTATAACCCTTTTATTGCAATATCACACTCTATATTGAAGAAACGCACACAAATACCTAAACTATGACAGTAACATTGGGATTTGGATGAATTTTAGTTTAGTGGGTGGCGTCCCATAGCTTTTTTTTTGTAAATCCAGTGTTACGCAGAGTAATTTAAGCCTCCATGTTGTCAAGTTCCAAGCACAAATGGGTTTCATTGGGATAAAGACAAGACGAAGTCAAACGCTCTTGTTAAGTGGAAATTAATTTGATGTTTTCATAAATTTTAACATAGTAAAATCTGAAAGGTGTGACAGCTCCCTTAAAGCTATATTTCATAAAACACTATTAAAGCTACAAGTCTTTTGGGACGTCTCTTTGCCAACCTTACGCAGGAAAAGACTGAAGCATTTTGCCCATTCTTCTTCTCAAAATAGCACAAGCTATTAGTTTTGGATCTAGACTTTGACTGGTCCAATTAAAGAAATAAAAATTGTGCTTTGGATTAAACGTTTCCATTAGCCACAACCACGTCTTGGAAGGTTTTCTTATTGTGCCACATCTAATTTCAGGTGAACAGTCCTCTGGAAGTGTTCAAAACCTGTGATACTGTTGCATAACCCAACCCTACCTTAAAGTTCTTCCTAGCCTTCTTTGGTTCATGATTCTCTTTGTTCACTAATTTCTAACAAAGCTACAAGGTCTTCATAAAACAGCTGGATTTATACAAAGATTAAATTATTTTTACTCACTAGGTGACTTCAAATGGCAACTGGTTTCACCAGATTTTATTTAAGAGTTTAAATAAATGGACTAAATACAAATTCATGCCAAAATTTTCATTCTAAGTAATAAGAACAATAATTGTTCTTATTATTTGTTAGACAGGCTAACAAATTAGCCTGTCTTCATAAAGACAGGCTAATTTGTTAAAATTCTCAACAAAATATATTAAAGTTGTGTTTACTGTTCTTATTTCAGGATTACAACAAACATTTCCAAAATCTTTGTGGATGAGAAAAACATTTCCATCACACAAAAATAACCTTCAATAGCTGACAAGTTGAGGTTCACTGATGATGCATGTCCTCTGTACACATCAGTACAATATTTCCCAAAAACACCTGGTGGAAAAATTTTGATTCATGTCCATATTTGCTCTTTGGGAAGAGGCAGGTTAGACAGACCACATGTTTTCAACACAGCGGAGCAGATTTGTGCTAGTGGAGCGGTCGTCCCTGTTGGGAATCTGAAGCGATCACTCATGGATGTCAACAAAAAGAAACGAAACTGTGATACATGCCATCTTCCTAGACTATTGTTTCTCCACTGAGGCCTGAACAAGAGGCTCATTTTTGAGGCTCTGCACTGAATGAATTTTCCAGTCAGATTCAGTGAAGTTCCACCCTGTTGCATGTTAAATGGGATGAAATTTGTGGCTCAGATCAACTTATTATTACCATATTTCCAAGCAACTAGAGGGTATAAGTCATATGTAATTACCAATAATGTTCAATTCATTTTGGCAGTCACTGTTGTCGCTCTAGTTAAGTTACAGGCTACTGTTGTTTTGTCCCCGTTAAGTGTGTTCATTTCATCAAACCAACAAAAAAATTGGATTTCAAATAATGATTTTTTTCATAATTGGTGGTTCCTTTTTTTTCTTTTTCTTTTTTTTACATCAGGTCCTATTGAGTTGGATAGCTTTATTCCTTAACAAAATGAATTATCAAATGAAATCTGTGTTTTTATTTGCTGTATGTTGTCTTTGTTTAATGAAAGAAACTAGTTTAATGATCTGAAAAGTTTAAGTATGCCAAAAGAGCAAAGACAGACGAAATCTATAGAGGAAGGAATATTTTTTCACTGCAATACTCACCTGTAAGCTCACACTTTGTAGTGCCTGAAGGCCCTGCAGAAACTCTTGAGTTGCTTTTGTAAAGCCCTCTAAGAAGTGTCATCATTAAATAAATGCTATTTCCAGTGGTTGGTAATGAATATCACTTAAAACTGAATAGCAGCTGTATAAAGTTTGAATGCAACATATTTTGAGGGAACAATGAAGAAGGAATCACAAAGGAAGTAGACAGAGTTGAGTAATGAGTAATGATCCTGTAATCTGCCTCTCTCTGTATATTTTCATTGTACCCCATCAGCTCCTTTCTCCTCATGTCTCTGACTAATGATACAGTAAGAAGTGACACCCAACTCTGTTTCCAAACAGCAACGGTGTCTCTGTTTGAAGACAAGCACAGGCTGAACCGAGGTGCTAAGAAACAGGTTAAGTGTCCAGGTAAATATAATTAATATCACTTATACATGGCAACACCACTGTGTTTTTCTCCAAAAGAGCAGAACTTTCATCAAATACTTGAATCTATGTAGGCAAATCAGAGGACGACTCAGTACTGGAAAAGTCATGGTCATTTATTATCTGCTCATCTGCAAAGTGAGATGTTGCGATGATGAGCATCTTTGTATCATGCTGAATTCGCTTACAGTATTCTGACAAGGCCAATCTTTGATTGAATATAAAATAGGGATTTAATTTTACATCAACAAAAAAAATAAAAAGCAAATTACTCTGAAATCTCAAATATGCATGAATATTCACTCCTATAAGTTAGTATTTAGAAGATGCAATCACAGCAGGGCGTTTGTGTGGATAGGTCTCAATCTGGCTCATCGCAATGCTGCGATTTTAATCCATTCTTCCCTAAAAAACTGTTCAAGCTCTGTCAAGTTGCATGGGGATCAGCAGTGAACACCACTTTTCAAGTCCAGCCACAGTATTTTTGTACATTTAAAAACAAAATGTTGATCATGACTTATTTGTAAAAGCAATTAAAAGGGCAAAACATTCAAAGGGGTAAGTAATTTTACAGGCATTGTAGGTGGCCACATTGCTGGCTAAATGACAGTCTTTTAAGATATGTGACAAGATTGTAGTCTGTGACTGTGCGGTGGGTCTTTCTGCATGGAGTTTGCATATTCCCCTTGTGAATGTATGGATTCTCTCCAGGTTCTTCTTCTCCTACCACAGTTCAAAAATGACTTCTAGGTTGGTGGTTTCTTTAAATTGCCCTCAGGTATGAGCGCGTGTTTGTGCATGTGTTTTTGTCCTGTGTGTTTCTGTGTTGCCGTGTGACAGACTGGCGACTTATCCCCCAACCATCCTGGGCATGAGGTGTTTTTCCTATTCATTCATTCTTTGATTCATGCCAAACCCAAGACGTTGCAAACATCTTGTGCCCTACAAACCCCTTCGCCCTTAATTTCAAATTATGAAGACTGGTAGCTTAAATTTCAATAAAGAAATTGGATTTCCCTCCCCGTATCCCAACTATGAGCAATCCTTTCATGCTTGTTAAAAAGATTGACAGCACCAATGTTGAACACTAAACTACGATTTTTACAATTTAACAGTTATTAAATCTATTTTTAAATGTAGACTCAATAAGTGTTTACATTGACGCTGGTATCTGTACATCTTCACTCTTGCACAGTTTTTGTTCTCACTAATTGTAACTAGTCTGTCTTTTAATGCTCAAAGAGTCATTCACATTTTGTACAAGTTTTAACTAACCAACTCAGCTGCACACTCCTCTGGACTGAAGTACATTATTTTTCATAACTACACTGTATCTACGTTGATTTTTTACTTTTTCTGTTTTCATATTTCATATTCTATATTTATAAGTCTATTTCCTTATATTGCCTGTAACTTTGATGCTGTTGCACAGAAATTTCCCCATTGTGGGACAATAAAGGATATTTCTATTCTATTCTATTCAGACTACGCTGAGAAAGCAGCAATGCACACTTTCTGGAGTGCGTCAGACTTTCAGTTTTGTGTCCCCTGGGCGTCTTTTTCAAAATCTCTGCTTTTTCTGGCCTGACTTCTCACCACACCAGCAGACTAAAAATACGACCCCTCTGAATGGCCACATCCTTACCCCTAAAATAAATCGAGTGGCTCTTTGCTGGAACAGATTCAGGGCACCTACCAGGATCTTGCCACTGCTCTACACAAGCAGAAAATGAGATGAGCAGAATTAGCATTTCTTCAACTTAAAATGCAAACAGACTTTCTGAGAAACCCTGCAGTAAAAAGAATGTAATCTTCCTGTCGCATTGTGGGAACTAAGTGTCGTCGACTCTCCTTAAGAGTGCTGAATAAATGAATGCCATGTTTTCCTATTTCAGGTTCTGTATCTGTCTTGCTTGTCAATCCAGTTACCGCTGGCTGGCCCAGTGCAACAGCGGATGGGAACTAATATATGGACCAGAGGGACTGGAGCACATGACTCAGTCCTGCCTTCTCCCACAGCAGTATGGGTCTGGCACTCTGCACAGGTGGAAAACGGATGAGGGTGAGTAGATAATCAAGAGGGTGTTGGCCCCAATCTGCCCAAACACACAAAACGAGAGCCCAGCCCACAACTGTGGACCCTCTTACCAGCTTGTCATGTGGATTTTGAGACTGTCATCACAGAGTTGCAGCAATGAGAAACCCAGACGAATAAGAACGAGGAAAGAGAAATCCAAAAAGGCATGAGTTGTGCATACTGATTTTAAATAAGCATGTTTCTGGGACGAAGAAGTGCTCCAGTTTTGGTGGTAGACCGAAACACAATCTGAGATCATAAGTCCTGAGTAAATTTAAAGTGCTGAGTACATAAAAACATTTTTGTCAGTTTATTTCTGCCTCTTTGCTGGAACTAAAATGATTGTAGTGACCACACAAAAAATCTGACCGCTTACACACATTTAAGTTATTAATAAGAATGATTTTGCTGTGACTTTGACTATGCATCCTGAAACTTTCAATGTGTAGGTATTTTTAAGCTATTAAGCTTCTTCTATTAAGCTTCTCCCTGAGAAGCTGCTGCAGTGCATTATTACATAAATGCTATTTCCACACAGAACCAATAAGAAAACCAAATGCGTTCAAACCAAGCCTCGTCGACTTGCCAGTCTTAATATTTTTGTGTATATCGTATGCAACGATCTTCTGTTAGAGGTTCCCACAAAGCTGACTGTTTTTCCATCTTTAAAATGCTTAGCATGGTTCAATTACTTGATTCATAATTTATTTTTTCTTCATTTGAAATTTCAGCATTTTAAAATGAGAAAAAGTCCAAATATTCAATATTGCAAAGTCTGGTCAACCTGCACAAAATGTGCATGTCCAAATTAATTGAAATCTTTTACTTCAGAAGTTTATATACATTTGGTAAGTATCAGGAATAAATTTCTTAACTGAATGACTTGAGTCAAACCTTTTGGGTTTCCTTTCACAAATTTCTGGTTTGCTGGAAATTTGTAGAAGCAGATGGAAGACTTGTGTTAGAGTGTATTTTGTACTATTTTATTCTGCTTTTTACTTGAATATATAATTAAGAAAAAGATGTGTGTGGCATTAGCAGTGAATACATATAATCCTTAATTACATGTAATTATTTTAGCTGATAAATTATTAATCATGCAGATTCTCCGTTCCATTTTTAAAAGTGACTCACTTCTCATAATAGGTAAAGTATTCAGGTGATAAATTATGAAACTGAATGAGACTGGCTATATATATTGGTATAGAGTCACTTATTATATCAGTTATTCTTAAACTGAAGAACAAACCTAAAAAATTTCAGATATATATTGAACTAAAGAGTCCCTGATAAATAAATTTAGACACCAATCATTTTTGTCTTTTGCCAATTCTTCCCCAGGAATTATCCTCGCTCTGATATTCTGTTGCTGCAGTTGCTTTCCTTGCAAAAACACCTGTCTAAACAGCAGCAAAGCCAAGAGCCAGACTCGCCTGTCAGCGCCGGTGACAGCTCTGGACAAGAATTCAACAGAGACGTATCCTAAGACGTCCACTCAGGCGAAACAATACACGTGCGCAGGAATGACCCCACCTGGGCTGCTTCACTCGCCACTGAGTTTCATAGCTGTTTGCAGTCAAAGAAAGTCCCATTTAAAGGCACCTGGGGGAAATATATGTGAAAAATATCCATGAAAACATGCTGTTTGTTTTGTTTGTCTTAGGGTTTCTAAATACATTTAATCCCCCTAAAAATGTCATAATTTTAGTGGTATTGACTTGGGTACAAAAAAAGGCTAAGCTCAAACTTTGTTACAGTTGTGTGTGAGCCAGGAAAGGCTGGACTGTGAAGGTGATTAATTAATACAGCTTACAACCATTTATAAAGCCGTCTGTATCATCTGTCCAGAGAGGATTTAGGTGCTTTTTCAGAGAAGATTTACCGAACAAAGACCAGGTGCCTCATTAGCTACCAGAGATTAGCCAGGTCTGTGTAGACGAGGATCACTAAGGTGGTCAGGTTTCTGTCCCTCACTCTTAAATTTCATTGCATGGACCTTTAATCTGTGATACACTCATTGGCAATGGTCTAGATCCCGTCATCTGCTGCTCACATGACCTCCTCCGGGGGCCTCTTCCTCTTAGATTTTGTTCTCAGCATGAAGTGAAATATTGCAGTGACACCCAGCCCTGAATCTGTTACAAGCTAACAAAGGTTGAGTAATGACAAAGTCTGCACACATTCACCAGAGCTTGCATTGAGGACGGTAAAACTATACCTCTCAAATGAGCATCACTTGCTGTTTCAAGGTTTCTGCAAAGTTTAACAAATTAGTTTTTAAGGCCAAATAAAATATAATTTAAGAGTCATTTCACTGTAATATGAGTCATACAATGAGCAAAGGAAAAATGTGCCCACTCAGTTTTAAATCTATTACTATAAATACTCCAATATTCTGTTGACAGTTTATCCTTAATCCTGAAAAGTGATTTTGTTAAAATGAGTTATCTAGTGCAATCCTCCATGCCATTAAAGACAGAATAAAAAATAAACATGGTTTCAAATTTTACAAAGAAGTACTAAATAGAGCGGAATGATTTTCTGGCACCTTTAAAGAAACAATCAATCCTTGAATTAAAGTGATGTTTCAAAGTGTTTAAACTTGATTAGTATCATAGAAATTTAATCTGTCATTCAGCCTATTCAGAAGCAAGAAACATGCCTTTGGTGAGTTCTTCTGCAGTACATTTGACAAATGAAGGCCTGAAGGAGATGGCATCATCAAAAAGTTAGCTTTTTTGGTCCGATGTGGACCAAAGCACCAAACTCTGGTCCACCTAAAAACGTAGGTCTCAATTCAGCTGAACTGAATTCTGGTGTGATTCAAATCCATATGTCAATGCAGGCAAACAGGAGACTGCTCCAAAAGCAGCAAGTACAACCAAAACAAGTGCATATGTCTATAGTTAGAGGGAGAAGTGGCACATGGTCTTTAACCAACAATAAAAGTGAAATCCTACAACTAAAATCTGACACCACTCCATTTTTGTTTACATTTTGTAAAGAAAGAAATTGCGCTCATTGTCTTCTTCAGAGGTTTTCATGTCGTTTCCAGTGGTTGTGATGCAGCGCCATCATAGGTAAATGGGTGAACAGGGTTTTCAAAGGTTTGGTTCATTTGACACAGTGTGAAAATGAAGCAAACTAGCTGGAAATGTAATCAAATGTTGCAATCTTGGTCCCAAATCAGTGAGATTCTACCAGACTATCAGGTGTGGAAACAGTCTAATGGTTGTTACAAATGACCAAATTCTGCAAAGACTGATGCAGATCATGGAAAGGTGAAGGTTTGGGGGCCAACAAAGCAAGTTAATCAAAAACCCTGGAAGACAAGGGGTCCTACAAGTTTTAAAATGACATAAACCAAAAAAATGTTTAAATGTTTTAAGAATGCTCATCATATCATAAATACAAATGATGCAAGAAAGTGATCCTACTCAAGTGTATGCAACTTCATTGTCTAATAATAAAACCGAACTTTGAAAACTTCTAAACTCACCATATGGAACAGGTTTTGTATTAACAGAGGGACACAAGCACATTTTGCTTTCCACGTTGCAACTTTTTATTTGGAAACAAATCTTTCTTGCTTTATAATGTATATACCTCTACATTCTCAAAAAGTACATTTTGTTTACATATTAAGCATTTGCAGAATGTTCTCTGACCACTTAGATGAGTTACTGTACCAATACACAGAAATCAACAATGCAGTTTCAAGTTTCAACAGCATGCTGACGTATAGAATCATGTGGAAGCTGATTGGGAAAGACGACGTTTAAAATTGAACACATTTAAGGGACAGACAAGCTAAAGAACAGGCATTTAAGACCTTATGCATCATTGTCATTCTCCAACAGGAACATTTATTTTACAACTGAAAGTCCAACAACTAATCTAAAAAAAGCTTAAATGACTCAGATATACTCAGATATTTGTTTTAGGATTATCAATGTTTCAACAATTAACAAAATGAGAGTGGAAATGTAAAATTATATGAAGAGCTGAATCACTAAAATCCACTGAACTAAAACAAATTGGAGAAACTACTTTGCAGGTTGTAACTTATTGTTGGATCAGGAGAAAAAAATATTTAAGAATAAATCTTGGAATGTCTCTAAGTGAAATAACAGCATACTGTTTACACCACCTAATTGGCAAACAGTAATTGGAGTTTTATTTCAGTAACAGCAGCATTTTCACTCTACCTTTCTGGTTTGCAAGTAAACAGCACATATAGAAGAAAAGATCTTAATAAAAGTATGAAAGATATTGATTTTACCTCTGCCTGTCCTTAATTTGCAATTTTCAATAAAAAAAAAAAAAACTGCAAAAATGTTAAAGCTGAAATATGCAGACTATCAAACTAAAAGCTAAAGCAAAAAAAACAAACATCTCTATAACATTGTTTTCAGTTGCTATGTTGCTTCTTTAAATTACCAGCTTCACCCTATGATATAAATCAGGTAATAGCTTTAAAGGTGTAGAAGAAATTGATAGCTGCACATAAACTTAAAAAACTGAGGTCCCTTTTTTTTTTTTTGGTGAACCACCCAAGAACTAATTCCTGCTAAATATCCGAACTACATGCCAAGGCCTCGGAGCCACGCAGTCTGTTCTTCATCCCAGCAATATGACTGACACACAGGAAAACAGAAACCTCTCTCCAAATGCTTTCTCATCCAGTTCACTCGAAGTTCTAATACTGCCTGAAGACGATCGATTTTACATTTTAATGTGTGTGTTTTTGTGCTTGACAGGATCACTGAAGCACACACATGGAGCTGCGAGGGGTGTTGGCTGTCCTGGCTACGGTGTCCTGACTGTAGTTCACGATGTCCGCCTTCACAACACGCTGTGAAAATGGAAATGCAAGCAGAGGGTTAAAAATATGCTGCAACAATTTCATCAGATACCATTACTAAAGGAATCTAAAAACTGGAAAGTTGAAACCATGAACTTACACACTTTAAAAGGGAACCTCTCTTTTTCAGCATGACATTAAATCAAACTTAACGTTTCCTGTTGTGGGTCAGTTAGGATTACAAAAATTATTTCTAATTTGTGTAATGCCATAAAAATTTGAGATTATTACTATTTTTTTATTTTTAAATACAGAAGTGCACATACTGCACATTTTCTTAGTTCTTGCAAGATCTGCCTTTTATACAGCATGATTTGGTTAAAACATTTGGGCTTGCAAAAAGCATCATCATCATAAAAAATGGAAAAAAAAAAAACATCTAAAATTTAATTGTCCACCTCTCCATTTACTGGAAAGGTAATGCCTGCCACCTGGCCGGTTCCTTTCGCCAATAAGCAGGATCATTCCAGGTGATGTTTACATATTTGTTTGGTATAGCAGGTTCAACATCTCAGTAACATCTTCAAGTGCCGTCCTTGAACTGCAGCATCATTTGCATAGTCAGATCTGTGTATGCATTTGTTTTAGAAATGCATATTACAGAATGTTCAGCTAGTTAATAAAACTGCTGGGGGGGGGGTTGTTTTTTTGTTTTTTTGTTTTTTTTTTGCTGCAAAGTAAAACAACTGCACATTTTTCACACAAAGTAATTCCATAATTTTGAACAAGGATTGTAAAATGTAACATTTAATGGGGGTTTTAAATGTGTACAGAGTGATTTATTATAGTTGCTGACTGTGGGAACATATGCAGAATGCAAAAATACGTGGCTTTGGTCTGACTCTGAATAGCATGATCTCAAACTGCTGAGCTGTTTCTTCAACACAAGGCTCAGCATGTATGCCAGAAATTAAAACTCTGGTTGAAGCAAAGATCTGGAGGTACCTAAACGTTTAAGTTACCATCAAGACAGGTCAATAAAATACAATTGAATCACTTGTAACATAATGGCAGAGAGGTAATGAGTAATCAGGTTCTATTATATTTTTCTAGAGGTCATATCTGAACTACAGGGAATAGATTACCAACTACCGACCTACTGTGTCTGCATTACAGCAGAGTTTAGATCTACTCAGCAACTGAAGTGACATACTTTAAGTTACTGAAGCAAACAGATTTTGCTTTGCTGAGAGTTGTCCTGTCTAATTGGGCCTTCGTCATGTGGGTAGTCCACCAGCTCAGCTTTCACAATCCTCTGAGCAGTGGATGAATGCAGAGAAGGAAAGATGAAAAACAGAAAACAGAAAAATGGCAGAGAACAGTAAGAAAGAGAAGAATGAACACCAAGTTTTAGTAAAGACAACAGATGGGAGTAAAAATAAAACCAAAACATGAAAAAATAGCTCCAGTGGGCACAACTAAGCCAAATATACAAAATCAACAAGAAGTAATGTCTATATACAAGCAGTACAAAAATGTAAAGTAAGACACTAATGTACATCCATCCAGCCATTCATTTTCTGTACACCCTTGTCCCTAGTGGGGTCAGGAGGGATGCTGGAGCCCATCTCCAGCGAACGTTTCGGGCGAGAGACAGGGTACGCCCTGGGCAGGTCGCCAGTCTGTCGAACTAATGTACATTACGGTAGTTTTAAATAAATAATTATTTATTAGTGCGACATTAGTCTGTCGCACTAATGTACATTAGTTTTAAATAAATAATTCTTAAATTAAGATTATTAAACTAATTTAAATTGACTTTAACCAGGATATAAAAAGAACCTCAGATTAGAAACAGGATCTAAAATATATTCAGCTAATCATTTTTAACAAACGTTTGAAACTCAATTGTTATTGATGCTGACAGGTATTACATATAACTTATTTGCTTTTCATTTCACTTTATTTTTTGGACTGATGCAGGCTGAGTTTTAGACTAAAGTCATGTTGCAGTACTCTATTCTTATTAGGGTCATTATTTTTTTTTTTAATTGAAATAAGTATATATTTGATGGCAGTTTTACAGAAGTCAACCCTTTTTTCTGCATGACCACTGGAGATCAGTCCACACTGCTGAATTTCCCAGCTGCTTGTCTGATAAATGAGCCGGAGAAGCCTGGTGTCGGGGTTACTGAGTGATCTGCAGCCTCACTATTTGATCCGGCAGACAGAGAACCAAGACGGAGAGGGCTGCCAGGCAGATATAATACCGTCAGGGGGTTGTGACCCTCATGTTCAACTCTCTAAACATGACAGCTGATAATGAGGCTTTGCTGGGCCTACAGCTACAACCAGGGCCATGACCTGCTCAAAGCCTCATCTCTGGATGCATGACACAAACATTAAACTCTGACATTCTTTAAAAATGCTCATACTTTGTTTTTCTTGGAAGAGAAACAATGCACATTCCTTTTTTAATTCTCCATAACATGTATGGTTATTGCTTTTATTTCACTCCAGTGTTTCCCAAACAAAACAAAGATCTCAGTCTGCAACAGTTCTTTAGTAAGATTGTGATTTTCTTATTTAGCAATGTGTTGTTTTGGTTTTTGGTTTTTTTATCACTAGTGATTGACTGAAAACACCAAATGAAGCAAGGTCAACAATTCATTCCAACCAGCTGGGCTTCCATAGAAAGACTTTTCATAGCTGTTATATAATGAACTGACTTTGAGTGTAGCGTAATATACCTGAGATCTTAAGTACTTGAACCTGAGAGTCACTGTAGAACTGGACCCTGTTTTTTTATAAACTGCAGTGATCTAGACTGATTTTGAATCAGAACTGGATACCAGCTGGTTGTGTCAAAGTGACTTGGAATAACATTGATAAATTTTATGATACATAAACATAAGTTAATTGCATTAGCTGAATGCATTAATTTCAAATTGAGCTACATTTTAAAAATGTGTTGAAAATGTAACAACTGGTAAACATATTTCTCTTAACCATAAAACAGATATTTGTAAATTGAACTGTTTCTTTTGGAGTTTTTCCTTCTTTACTCTCCTAGCCAGGATATTTGTGTTGTTGTCTATAGTTGTTTATTTGAATTGGAAAGACTCCTTGCCTCCTTCATGTTCACAATGGGTTACTGAAGTTATCCAGAAAAGATTCTATGTCCACACTGAAAGTAGTAGCTAGACAATAGCTGTCTCTGAATGATAATGTGTGCACATATGTTTTTAAATGTCATTTTCTATATAACTCTGCTTAATTTCACCCACTCACCAACCCATCTGCCTTTCCCCTTGTTTTTTTCTTTTGGTACATTTCTCTAAGTCTAGCAGATAAGCAAGTGGTTCCTAGAGTGTCAATTTATAAGCAGTATGATGTTCTACATATGTTTCCTTTTTTTGCCCTAATTTTTATGAACTTCTTTTTCAATAAAAAAGGCCTTGATTAAGATATTCAATTGGAGGAATCCTCACCTCAAATTGCTCTGGCACATTCATATTTTAGAAATATTTGGCTATAAATGTAATCTTGACTTAAACTCTATAGTTGTTTAAGTCTATAGTTGTTTAAGTCAACTATAGATCTCATGTCAGATCAACTCAACCCTTTTCCTCAAGGTGTAAAGTGGATTCAGTCAGTCACCCAGCCTGATTAGTCCGGATTAAAGCACTTTTCTTAACTGACAGAACTATCAAGGGAGGGCTGGGAGAGGAAAGTAGACGGACAGCTCTATTAGTGTGTAGCCATGTTCTGTTAGTCAGCAGCCCTGTTGGTGATGGGAGTGGATCTTGGGAATTTGGTCAGTCCTTCTTCTATATGCTCTCCCTTTTCTGGGGGTTCTGACCTCTCTTTAGCCCCCATGCTCATCAACCACTGCCCAGCCAGTGTGGCTCCAGCCGTTCATATCAGACTCAGGATTAATGCTTCTGGGGGAGGTGGCCTTGTAAATCCTACAGCTGCCACCATTGGGCACCTTGGGCTGACTGGCAAGCGGAGACCCCGTTTCATCCTAAAACGGTGGGAGATAAGCTAAATAAATCAGACAACCCGCCCTAACCTCCTCACCCTTACAACTGCCTACCTTTGACCCCGGACTTCATGCATTAATGCGGCCAGCGTGGTTCTATTTACAGAAGGACCGCGTCAATGGTAGAAAGACCATCACAGAGGAGCAGACGTAACAAACTCATGTTTACACAACAAAAAGTCAGGGTGTGGTAACCTTTGATGACCTAACACACTCTCTGTGACCTCCCTTAAGTTCAAGCATAACACAGAATACACAACCTCTTGCTAAAGTATTGATACCTAATTAAATTTTCTACATTTCATCATGTTATCACAAAAAATCTTAATGTAATTTGAGGGATTTCATAGACCAAAACAAAGTGGTGCATAGTTCGTAAGTTGAAGGAAAATTTTGACATCTTATTTATCAGAATCAGAATAAAGGGGGATGAATACAAGAGCACAGCAAACTATATTCTTCAGACTTATCTGCAAACATATTTTTTTTAAACCAGCTATCATTTTCATTTAACTCCCTATTATGCACTACCTGGCATTAATCTATCACCAAGGGCTCCTGGGCAACAGATCAGGGTGTTTTATAACCTTCTGGTCATTCATGAATGTTATTATTGTTTCCCCCAACAAATCAAGAAACAATACAATACTGAAGCTGGTTTTTGATTTCCCAGTGAACTAAAGGGACAAGTCATTTTTTTATGACATCCTGACAAAATTAGGTCTGTTAAAATCTGAAACACTTAGAAGAATCTGGACTGATTATATAATATAAAATACATATTCTTTCAATTGCAGTTTGTGTTCGGTGATACAGTAATTAATAAGCATTCCTAAGTGTTGAAATTTTACAGCTTTGTTTGACATCCAAGCCAAACCCAGTCCAATAACCCTGGCTCCGGCTAAAACACAAGAATCTAGTGGCTAAAACACCTTTGATGTAATTGTCCTTTTTAATTTCTAAATGAGTGTGTTTGTCAGTAACTCAAAAAGCAAATGATCACTGTGTTAGAAAAAACATTTTTAAATGGTAAAAATGATTAAAAGCCCTTTATATTTCAGAAATCTGGTTTTTCATACTCACACATGCCTGGAAAATTATATAACATTTAACTTTTAAGAACTACTAGAATCCTTGATCACACGAAATCTTAATGAAGTGCAGAATGTGGTTGTGCCGTCACAATATGTACCAAAGGCCAATACTTTGGTATCAATACTTATGCAATGTATTCAAGTAAAATACATTTTTGGCAAATGAATTAACAGATTTGGTGAATTACTCAGGCATAAATAAGAATTTTAAATCTATATATGCTAATGGCTCACCTGGGACTGCTCTATTTCTGCTTTATTTAGCTTGATACCAAGAATTTCAGCTGCTACTCGCTGGAAACACAGATAAACCTGGAGAAAGATAAAAATAAAAATAAAACATACAAACTTTACTAAAAAACACTGAGCATGACTCAAAGGAGGGTTTTACAAACCGAATCCCCCGTCTTGGCCGATACGAACTGACTGATGAGGCCGTTCTCCTGGCACAGGCGCTGGTGTTTGTCTGCCTTTATGGTCCTCATGTGCTCCAGGTCGACTGCAGAGAAAAGACGCCCTAATGTGAGAAATCTTACAGAAGATGGATGGATGGATTTATGTAGTGGTTATAGCGCACTCTCACCGGGTTCACCGTAACATATCAGAACATAAACAGAAAGGATAACTGTTTACACACGAGTTAAGATGGAAGACGTCTGCCTAATCTACAGAGGTGGTATACATAAAGTCACTGCAAAACAAAACACATTCCAATAGTTATGTTCAACCCAAGACATCTTCTGTAGAGGGCTTTGAAATTATTTATGGCAGAAATTTCAAAAAGAGAATGAAAAACTTTGTGGCCCAGAGCCCCCATTCCCAGCTGGTGTTAAAGCTTGATGTGACACATTCCTTGGTGTAAGTTTAGCATGGTTCTACCCTAAAGCCATGAACCTCTTTTTGACCCGAAAAAGAAAAAGCAGCCCATCTGTGGAGAAAAACATAAGGAACAATACATGAATGACCAAAGACTTGAGGCTACACTCATATTGAGAGAGTAGATAGAGAAAAGAGTTTGACTTATGACCATCCTGGGCTTTTAAGGTGGGCGCAAGGATCCAAGAGCTGAGACCATTACCTACACACTGATCCAGTGAGAATGCACAATGACAGCATCCTTTATAGTTATTGTTAAGATATTCCTGTGTCTTTAACTATTGTGTAATGACACCGAGAGCTTTCCTGCTCTTTTTCCCCTCACTAAGGGGGTCATGCAGGGGTCGATAAGGAAGGTCACCTGGGGGTCCTGCAGCTGAAAGCAATAGCTTCTCTCTTTATTTCTGGCTTTGTGCAGGGAGCTGGCCACGCCCGGTATCTGGTGCATACATGTCTGTGTTACCTGGAGGAGGTCAGGCTACTGTAAGGTGTTGCATTTCTCTCGCCCCGGCTCTGAGTTTTACTCTTTGTGTGAGGTTTCATTGAAGTTGTCAAGGATTTAGCCTGTTCTCATGCCCCTCAGAGTTTTTGTGAATATGTGTATGAGAAGATGGTGGGAATAAAGATAAACTCAGAGAAGGGTAGTTGATACACAGCAAGAAATGTAAACTGCAACAATTTTATAATAATGCCTTAGTCAAAGTCAAATAATTTATGGAGAACAATTTTACCCATGAAGCCTTTCTGATAATTACTCAATGTGACTGTTTAGTTGTGCATAAACATTGTTGCCTCTCACAGCAGGTTATCAATTCTAGTCATTGCCAGAGGAGATACCCAGCATATAGCAAGAAGTAAACGGTGTTAATCCTTTGGATCCTGTGCACTTGGGAAAAGTTATTCATCATTTGTCGCAGTCAGATTAACCAACATTAACACTATAGTCTGTGAGCTAGGGAAGACCCATCATTGTTGGGTAAATGGAGTTGTGTTTGTAAATTCAACCCACAGAAGTGTGCATCGAAGCTGCAGAGAAATCCTGAAACTAGTACTTCATCTGCTTTTATAAAAAATCAAGACAAGACTTTATATTTTACACTCACATGCTATGGCATAAGAGAAGAAAAGGCAGGAGATAATTCTGTAAAAGAATAATTAAGAGAACATTCGAAATTAAATTTGACATTGTCTTGTGTGAAGTGTCACAGGCAAAAAGCTTAGAAAATACAGTTTTATTAGTGGTAGCGTTTTTATTAGATATCAATAGTTTTATACCAAAAGTTTTGTTCTGCATAAAAATTTACAATTTTAAAAGAAAAAGTAGCTCAATAGATTATATTATGTAGAATAGAAGAAAGTTAAATGTGTATATCTAGAATGAGAATAAAGCTACTGTTCAGGAGTATTATTGTAGAAATGTAGATGTTCAAAGTTAAATTTCTCCAAACATTTGTGAAAAGTCTAACTATTAATTTTGTACATGGTGAGATTTATTTGTCAAAATACTGTTTATCTTGATGGACAACTAGACTACCATCAATTCTGTAAATGGTAAGGATCATAGCCAATAAAGGCTTATGTAGCTCCAATTAGTCAGAGAATAATATCTACTTTTGTACATAAAATATTTTCTACACTGTGGTCTGTGTAAACTGAATACAAGGCTAATCCTAGAGTTTTTGTGTTTTACTCCATTTTTCTCCCTAATGTACCCTTCTCTACTTATCAGGTCAAAACAATCTTCCTCCAATGATCTGGTTTCCCTCCGTTTCTGTCAAACTGTACATCAGCTTAACAACCTCTAGGAAGTGACTGCAAACACGAAATAAACTGTTTAGGCCTCCGAGCAAATAGAGATAGTAGAGAGGATCATCACTCGTCATGAGCGATTGCCCTCCCTCTCTCTGGTCACCATCAGTGTTTATTTAAACGGTCTTTCTGTGGTTGGGCTGAGTTACCAGACAACGGTTAGAGATTAATATCTGCTGGATGAATTAGGCTTTTACCGTAAATAATTAGTTTGTTATAGCAGTGACCTATTAAATGAGGGTAAAACCAAATGAGAGGAAAATATCTCCTCCACCATTTAGTCTAATGTTGATCTCAGCTGAGCTCCTTCATGGAAAGAATCCACTCACTGGCAGAGCCGATTATCCTGAATCCCGGCAGACACAGATACAGGTTTTCATGTCTGTTGAATATTAGAAAATGAAGTTTATTCATAACCTGATTACTACTGATCAGAATAATCTTATTGTGTAGAGACAAAGCAATATCTTGTCTCTTTCATTTTGATAATGAAAAAGAGACAAGAGGATCATATTTGTAGCCATATTTTTACTAAAACCCAAATTTAGATAACACAAAGTTTTTTGAGAGTTGAGCTAAAAATTATTATGAAAAATTATTTTTATTCAATAAAGAAGTTTGTTTCTAATAGGAAATGAGACACGCCTATGTCAAAAGATAATAAAACAAGGTCCAAGATGCACTATCTAAGACGTGTCTTATATTTAATTTTAATTGAGGTTAGAAGGCCTCCTGTCTTTGCCACTTCGAAAATATTAATATTACTTCAAATCACAAGAAATATGTTGGTCAAATTAAAAGATTACTTTAAACTTAAGTCTGCCAAGGGCATGAATTATGTTGGGCACGCACAACCGTAAGTAGAAGAAAGACAGTAAATAACAAATCCAGACATCCAGTGTCCATGACATTAGTTTTACTTTTATTGTCAGCAGCCATCATCCTGAGGTGAGTCAGTCTTCATTAGGTCAAAAAGAGTGCTAGCATTGTATTGCATGAGATTAATATGCAACTTGCAGATGTACTTGAAGCATACATGAATGGCATACATGGTATACATATGAGAGCTGTGAGGCTAATGCTACAAGCTCTCTCTTTGAAACAGTGTGTCAGGGACACAAAGCCTAAAAATGTATCAATGCAATATCGCTATTCAGTCTGTTACAGTTGATGATAATACCTGACCAAAATATTACCCACTATGCTGTGTTGGAAGAGATATTTAAATCCATTCATCAAATATTGCATAGCTCCATTTACTCTATTAATTTATTGAAACCAATAAATTAAGTGGCTGTTTGTAGAGCACATCCCAAATTACAAATTTTGGAATAAAGGCCTAGTGGAATATAATGAAAAAGGTTTTTGGGACAGTTACAAAAACCTAGCATTTTATTGTTAAGGTGAAAAAACTACTGTTATCAGCAGCCCATCAAAGTCTTATTTAGCATTTTTAATCTAGGCCTTCATAAGGTCTGGTTTACTTTGATACTTGTCTGGCTTAGAGCTTTCTCCAGCTGATCAGATAAATTAGCATGAAAGTTTGGCACCACGTTAGGCATACTGCATTTTTAAATCAAAAAAAGTTGACAGATCCAGCTTTGGTAAAACTATCAGATAAAAGGTTAACATTGGCTAACCGAGCTGAAATCATAGACTGAATTGGACTAGATTGTGAAATCCTTGGTGTGTTATTCAAAAGCACTCTGTGATAACAGAAACACCTACTCACTGTTCTGCTCTGTTGGCTGCTGGGGAGCAATTGGAACAGTTTATTCAGTGAGCAACAGCTAGAGAATAAGCTTGAAATAACACAGTTAATTGCCGACAGCCCAGTTTTAAACCAAACAACAGTTGGTGCGTTAGGGAGTTATGAGGACTTAAGGTGGAATGTATGAAGTGTGTGTGCTCCTATGTGTTTGTGTGTGTTAGTAATGGCTAATTGTGAGTGTGCAGTCAGTCTCGAGGCTCTACAGGGTCATATCCCATCAAGTGAAAGTTACAAGGTTGAGCTTAATCAACCCCAGGGGAGAACCTATCACTTCCAACATTACCTCACACTATACCTTTAAACCCCTGTTGCCTCAAGTTCCCAAAAATATCAACCATGAATCTATAGGCAAGGATAATCAATTTTAATACAGACCTTAATGGAATGACTTACAATGTTGCAGTCCAATTTTTCACTTAAATCTTCATGGACCATTGACTCTAAAAACATCTCTTAACAAATCTCCAGTTCTGCAGTTTAATAAGGCACAGTGAACCTTAAGGGTAGCATACGTGGTTGTTCAAGTTTAAAAGAGCTGTACAGTTCTTGTATAGCATTATTAGATGTTCCAAATATGTTTGGACATTTTTCTAAACTTAATATGCATTTCACTATGTGGTACAAAAATAAGGACCAAGGTTGGTTTGATCAATGCTGTGCTTGCCTGTATTAATGTGCTTTATTCAGGCTGCTGTTTATTTGTGGCTGTTTATATATATTAACTACTGTTAATAAATATAAATAAAATCAACTGGTGTTACTGGAATTATTTACCTATCACCTTTATTGAACTGCAATATGGTTTTACAGGGTTTTAAAAGAAAATCATAAGGACTTAGTTATTATATTTGACATTTACAACATGTTGAATATTAAGGCTTTTTATATAAATAGAAAGAAATATGGGGGCCATTTTATTTATTCACTTTTTTCTCATGCTGGAGTTGCCACTTGATCCTATTTTGTATGATATGGTGTCTTATTTCATCTTTTCCAATTCCTGTCACGTCTAATAAATTGCAAATTATGCTTTTCAAAACTAAACCACGATAAATTTGCCTTGGATATTTTTAGGGAAGAAAATTATTTCAATTAGACTAGACTATCTGCAAGTTTGTTTGTTGCATGAACAGACAGAAAACAAGCATACTATGAAAAACCTACGAACACTGTACAGTAAAACATAAATACAAACAACTAAAAGTACAAGGTATGCAGCTGAATGCACAAAATGCCCCAAATATAAATTATTGCCAAAATGACTTTCAGAGTTGAAAACAAAACTTTGCTACAAGAAATCGACTTTCCAAAACATATAGATAGCAATACAGCCAGAGGTCATTTTTGCAGAGTGTAATGGCCGAAGAGGGAAACATTTCCAGTTGCTACAGCTGTAGAATTGAAGAAGTGTGTTGAAAATGTGCTTCTCGGTTCATCCATTATGAAAATAGCACTCAGGGTTATCCATGATGAATAACCTTAACTGAATAATTAATCCAGAAATCCCAGAAGAAATTCTCCACCCCCTTACGATAGTAAAAATATGTAGTTTTAAATCATTTTTTTAATCATACCTGAGAATCTAAAATCATTCACTCAAAGTAAAACATGATGCAAAACACCTAAAATCAAGGAATTTTGTTCATACAGCACACGAAAGAGGTTCTATGTCTGTATGCATTTTAAGAGCCATTAATGGAACATAAAGTAACTATGCAATTACACATTCAGTCGCATAAGTTTCTTAAATTTCAGCACATATTTCAATACATTTTAAAGAGCCACAAAACATAACAATGAGTACATGGTCACTTAGGATGTTAAGTAATCCACACTTGTATATAACTGCAGGGGTCTGAAAGAAGCAAGAGTCATTATTCCTCATGTAAGATTAATTGTAAGCGGCATTTTATTCAGTCAATAAACTTTCTGGTAGAAGATACAGGAAAATGCTTAACAGTTTAAAAAGTCAGTAAAAGTGTAATAAATCATCCTGATGTGATGTGTGATTGAATTAGACACTGATTTAACTTTCACAGCACATGCTGCTAATAAAACAAAATAACTGCTGGATTTTATGTGAAGCATTTAAATGACTGAGTCCAACATGACTCAAAGAGAGCTCTTAAAACTGTGGTTTTTATACCCAGAGCAGACTTATGCTGAACATATAATACATGCAACATAATGCAAAAAAATGGCTACTTTTTCCCCCTTCTGAAAATTACACACTGGTGCTTATTTTCTCATTTGAGAAATGAAGTGAAATGACGAGAAGTTTCACTGATTTCATCAGACTAAGGACCTTTTCAGAAATCAAATAAAGAGTCCATTTCATTAGAATGCAACAGTGTAGGTATTGTCTAAAGTTTGCAGTTTGTCTTTAAAATGCTGGAACATTTAATTTACTGCAGGAGAATCTGAAACTTACTGTAGTATAGCCCAGACAGCCAGTTATAGAAGAGGAAAGTAAAATTAGAGCAGAAATGTCCCTGCCCAATGTGGTAACAATTTTTCACTGACTTCAGACATTGTCTAACTTAATCTAAAATCGCAGCAGAATTATTAGAAATAATAATCAGTATGTTTAAGTGTGAAGGTAAGTTGATAATATTATCTTGGCTTTTCTGAATGAGCACAGACAGATGAAGTGCTGTTAGTTAGGCTGGGTGTTGTCGAGGAGAGCGAGGCCCTTGCAGGAGTCCTCGGGGGGTTCCTGACAGAGACAGAGCACTCTTTGTGCAGCGGTACCCCTGCCCCGGTGGCCTGAAACGGGCCAGCACCGTCGCGGGACTTCCTTTTCTCTAGGTCAGAAGTGTTCTGTCGACAGCTCATTGATCACAGATCATCTCGTCATTCAATCGCTGCTTGCCAAATGATGTGTGGACACAAACACACGTGCAAACACATGCACATGAATTCACACTTTAAAGCATAATCAGATACTCCACGGCGGCTATTAAAACAATGCGGTCTTCCTCCCTGGTGAGGGAATGTATAGCAAAGTGTGCAGCGGTAGCTTTGCAGGCGGAGAGCAAGCTGGAGTGCCAGGCTGTCACTGGTATAGTAAAACATGGGGCCAAGGGCCTCGTAGGCTGGGTTAACGGGCTCCAAGGACTCATGAAAAGTGAACAAAAAGCCCAGTTCTGAGCCGACCGCACAAGACGCAGCCCGGGGTTTCACTGGCCATGTCCTCTGCTCTCTCCTGTTGCTGTTAAACTAAGTGGACTTTTATGGGAGAGCAGTAATGGTTGCCTCTGTGAGCCGGCACCATAACTATAATAATTATACAGGGCATGGGAAGGTTTTCAAAATTACATGCATCTCATCTCCATACGTCTATCTGTGATTATGAAGTCTCCACATGGACATTGATGCGTTAGACTGGCCACAGATGTCTCAGCAGTGAACCCTAATGTGGAAAGTGTTCTGATCACATCTGCCTGAATAAACAGCTTCAAAGTTAAAATGTGAAGCAGAGTCTAGTTTCAAAGATATGATGTCTTATTTCACATCGTGAAAAACTAGCAAATATAGCAAAAAAACTGTGGAAGACCTCTGTTGCTTTTTTGCATACATGTATAATATATGCCTGTGGATTCACATCAATCAGTTATTTGCCCAGTCCTGTGTCAGCACGGGCCCTTCCAGGAATTCCTCCATATCAATGTTGTGAAGCAGTGAAGAAATAAAGTATAGGCTGAGTGTGATGAGGGTTCCAGGCTGCACTTCGGTCAGGTGGCTAAGCTGTGCTGTGCAAATCAAATGGCCCATGACTTACCACACAAGAAGCTATTCGAAGACTGATCATCTACTGCATGTGCAACAATATTTGCTTTATGGTTGGCTAGAATGAATGAGGACTTTCCATGTTTCAACAGGCGTAAGAATCAAGAGAGACGAATGCAGGGTCAAACATTTTTACAATTAAATCCCAGCACTTACATTATTCTGCATGGACAAACAGAGCAGAGCTGTAAATGAGAAAAACTACCAATACACTGTCAATTCCTCACAGCCCCAAAAATAGAACAAATGTCTTAATTAACGGTAAGTACAAGTCTCTGCAGCAGTGATTTTACACTGATTTAGAAACCACAGCATAATGGAGCTTTAATTCTTTATTCATCTCTCTCCATCTTGCAACCTGAATCCCCATTTCCCATCTTTTCCAGATTTGCAGACAGACAGCAGCAGACAGACAGTCAGTATGGTTAGCAAGAAAATTTGATACACACATTCAGTATGACCCTTTACCTTAAATAAAATGTGAAGAGAAACAGGAAAGATTGGATTTGCTGTAAACTGTAAACATTCCAGGTCTTTACCCAACCATACACTATGCCTGGGTCTATATGCTGTATATATAGTGTTTTACAGCGTCGAACCTGTGGTCTTGCTGCCCACAGAGCAAAACAGACACTGCTGACGTGTTCATCCCTCCTATCTGGGGTGGGGGGTTGTTGGGTATGAGTACTGGGCTTTTGTCCCACCACATGTCTATTGTGGCTAAACCTTTCCCCTGGGGGCAATTAGGACCTTTTAGTTTGTTGTAAGAGGACCTAAGTACGAGTGGGTTGAGCCAGAAAAAACATTTTTGAGCTAAACCAAAAACAGAAGTGCATTGAGCTCCTCTGCACTCCTGGACTTCTGAGCATCTCTCTATTAAGAAATGTGCAGGCCTACACTGAACAGACAGGAACTGTGGCAGCTTTACAGGGGCAAAGAGGTGACAGGGTAGGGAGAGCTGGGGAGAGGGGTGGGCTTCAAATCCACCAAAGGCCAAGCCAAGAGGGCAAACAACTCAAGACTGACAATGTTGTTGGGCAAAGACATGCTTGGTGAGAAATGTGGCGTTAGAGGATATCCATGTTTTACTTGAACTTTCATATAGCTGAACGGAAACCTGGGCCGAGAGAAGTGCAACGGGCAACAGTATGCAGTGAGATATGCCTTAGCATGCAGAAAACAAACACATGCATGTTATTTAACACAACAGAGAGACAGAGCAATGAAAAGACATTACTGTAAGCAGAGGCGGCAACAGCTGAGGTGTTAGTCCACCCCTGTGAGAGATAAGCATAAAGTGTGGGTATAAGTGCAATTGAAAGAGTCTGTGTTTGCACAAGGATTAAAATGAATGTACAAGTATGTTCTTAGAGATGTTGACAGATAGATGCTTGAGGAAGAAAAGAAACTACAAGAGCAAAAGAAAAAGGAAGGTAAGCCATCTTTAAGGGTGCATATTCTTTCAGCACTGAGTCTTTATCTCTCAGATAACATTTCCCATGGCAGGCCTGAGTGAATCGCCAGTGAACAGTGATGGAACCACAGAGCAAAAAAAACATGAGTGATGAGGAGGGGTTAAGAGAACTGAACCCATTTAAGTCACCCAAATAAGGGCTGTGCAAGCCTGTGATAGATGCTCCAGAGTTCCTGAGGGAAAGAGAGCATGGCAGTGGGAATGGTGATGGGTGGGGAGTAAGTGAGGGGTCCTGCGATCGCCACTTAATGAAAACAAATTGGGCTGACAAACGACACAGGCTTAATGTCCAGAAAGAAATATGTAAACTAAGTTTGAACTGTCACGTAAACCACTTTGAAGTAATACTCAACCTTTTAAATAAATGTATGCTACATCAGTAAAAGAAACATGCTAAATACAAATACATGTTTATACTTAGAGTTCCAATGATAACTACGTTTTCCATGTGTTTTTATAGTCATAATCAGTCTAAAACAAGCAGAATGAATTTGACATAAAGAGTGACAGAATCCAACTTTTTGGAACTTTTGTAAAAAAATAAATAAATAACTAAAAACTACACCACAGTTCCCCCGTATATATTAATCCAGTTTCTGAAAAGTACACTTAGATTTGAGAAGTTACGGATTCAAAGTTGATAAAAAAAATTTCCCAATATAATTCCTACAATTTTAAGCTCATTCAATCAGATTCCAGAGAGACTGATGTTTCTTTTTTCCCCTTGACTTTATGTGGAATAGAAAGACTTTCCCCCCCGTTACTGTGCATTGCCAGTCAGTTGGCTGAAATAAGGCTACAAGACAGTTTCAGGTGAATATACAGAAGTGTGGTCCATCACTCTGATTAAGGTAACATTGTTTAAAAACTACAGTGAGCAAGTTACCAAAACCGTGTCTGTTAAGCAAACAGTTGCAACAGTGACTTATTAACTAACTAATATTATCTTGGCATGCTTCTGTTTCTCTATGTATCAACATTAAAATGATAGTAAATATATCTTATCCATTCAAGTAACAACAGGAATACTTGTTGCTAATCTATTTTAAATAAAAACTTTAATGATATTACAGTTTTGCTTTTAATTTTTGGATAAACACTGTTATCGTTTACTATAAAGTTCTTGTGTATCATACGGAGTTGCATGCAGCACTGTAAGCACATTTGTAGTATGTTTGGATAAACTGAGCACTCTTCCATTACTAATGTGTTCTCAGAAACTTCACAAGTGTGTTTTTTTTACCAAAGCGTATGTGTACGTTTCGATGCATGTGCATAAATAATGATGTGCACACACGTGTTCCCTCAGAAATCTGTTTCAGTCTGAATTGTTACAAATGGTGCCATTATTTAACAAAAGACTCAAGCCAGCATTTAGAGGCAAGAATGACTCTGATGATTTAGTTACCCTAAATGATTTACAAAAACCAGATTGCAGTCACAGTTATTCTGGAAATGTATTTGTTATCAGCTAGCAGAGGTAATGCCAGTAATAAAACATCATGGTGTAATACCTCTTAAAATACCCAATAAAAAACTCCAGAAAGCTCTCAAATACACAAAACTATGTATTTTGACTTGTTCATTAAGTCTCACTAAGGGGATACCATCTACAATCAATGTTTTCCTTAAGTTTAACTCATTGGAAAGCCTATAAAAACAGCCTGAGTGGTTAAACACTACAATCTCCCCAGATAGGAGCCCTCACAGAGACATAAATCTGAAGTGTTTTGCTAAGCTCCTTGTTATGGCTGTACTTCTATTTCAGCAGTCACAAACATGTTGCCTCTCTCTGTGCAACATCATGGGAACCATCTGAAATCTAAACTTTGCTTGAAAAAGAATGTGGTGTATTCATTTGCCCAACTTACTGTTAATGTCTGCCAAGGATAGAAGTTGGAGGCAGAGCAAAGCTACAATTCTTGGAGAATAAAAACTCAGACGCAGAAGCAAGAAAAGAAATTGGAGAGCATATGTTGTGAATGAAATAGAAGAAGTCAACATGAAATAACCTCATTGCCTATGCCTTACTGATTTTAATTCTTGAGTCCACAATTAGATTTTCACAGTTTGCAAGTCTTTTAGGGTATCTGCCTTTACGGTTTGCACATGTAAAGGCTAAAAATGTTTGCCCATTTGTTGAACAACTTTAGTTCACAGCCCTCCAGTCTGACTGTGCTTAGGTTACACAATAGATCAGGAAGAAATCATCATGTGCTGTATTCATAGGACTGTTCAAAGTGCAGAAATTGTTGGTAAATACATTCCAGGTGTTGTAAACTTGAATTTTACATGGTAAAGCAAAATGTAGGCAGATGGGAAGGGTCTCACATACTCCTCATCTCCCACTCTTTAGTGTTTTACAGGCTTTGAGATTAATTTACATTTACCACCATTTATCTTATGCCAACTCTGACAAGCAAAAGAAACACGTGTTAATCCTTGTTAACGAAACGCATTCCCACACAATGATGCTACCACCACCATGTTTCATTGTGGAGACTGCACATTCTGGGGGAGGTTGTGGTTTAAGCTTCAGCTTTAATCTAACTTAGTTTTTCATTTATGTTTAGCTGTATTTTTAGTTTATGTTGTATTGTGCCTCTAGCAATATGGTCCAGAAGATTGTCAATAGATCTTCATTAGTGTTTCTCATTTTTGCTCTTTTTGTTTGCCATGTCTGGTGTATTTTTTGTACTGTGGAGAAAATTGTTAAATCTTGATCTCATGAGCTTTATCTTATTTAAAATGTTTCTTGTGTCCCTACATGGCTTTGGGAAAACATTCCAAACATGTTTGATATTTGTTTGCAAACAACTATGAAAATTCTGTATTTCCTTCCACTTCACAGTTATGCACTACTGTTGGTCTATTCTAAAATTCCTGTAAAATTATTCAAGTCTGTGGTTTGTAAAAAAAAAATTTAATTTCAAGTCATCACATACATCACAAGACACTGTGTCAAACTTCAATATCCCTGAAAAATGACAGAGTCTTTGGCAGGGTTCAAAGATTCATGCAGTCTTGTAAAATAACTGATTATTCCTGAAGGCGCAATCTGCCTGTGGTCTTGTTTTTCTTTTTTCAGCCTTTACGAACAGAAAAAAACAAACATTGACCATGAGCAGTGCCGTAGCCATTAGGGTGAGGGCGTAAATGTAGGTGGGAAGCTACAGAGCCTGACAAAGTGATGGGACTAACTAAATATTACAGTATGCACACTTAACCCACACATCTAAAATCTAGCCTAAATACAGAGGCGCCCAGAGCTTAAGCCAGGGTATCCGAAGTTGCAACGGATGTGAAGACAAGAGAATCTGCTCCAGACAGCTGAATTAAAGAATGACCTATGGTCCCTGTTCAGTAACATTAGGGAGCTTTCAGTGTGCAGGCACCGCTCTGTTGACTGTTCATCATTGCTCGGGAAAGTGGACAGTTGCCATTACATGCACACACACAAATGCCTTACTTTACAATAACACAGCGGCAGCCATGACTCCACATTTGTCAAGAGGATGTTTAAAACGAGTCTTCATTATTGGTCTTTATTTTGGAGATGGAGGAGAAGGCGTGCAGACTGATAGGAGAAGAATCATCTGGTTAACATCGAGTTCCTCACCTTAAGCGACTACGTGGGACGGGATAGGAAGGGTGGGGGTGTCGGGGTTGAGCAGACGGGTACCAACTAGGAGGGAAAGAACTGCTGATAAGCGGTAACCTGGGTCTGTTGGCTGAGGGATATTAAATCATAGTCAGTCACTCCCATGAGTTCACAAACACCAGCATTCCCATTGCTCTAAAACTCTCTTATCACACCAATCAGTTATCTGGATGCTCCAACAAACACATCTGCTACCATCAAAACACTCACTCATCCATATGCAAACACACACACGCACAAAATATGCATCAGAAAGCAATTCATCCAGACAAGCTCAGCCTAACAAATCGGACCTAATTTTAGTCACAACTACGGTAATTGAAATAAAAAGTTTTATAAACAATATGAAGCACAATTTCTAAAGTGAAGCATTGAACTTACAGTGTCTTGCAAAAGTACTGAAACCCCTTGAACTTTAAGGGGCTTTTTTATGACAGAGAAAGACAAATTAGTGCATAATTGAAAAGCTGAAAGAAAGCTGCACAGTTTTGAAATATTTTCCAAAGTAAAAATCAGAATTTTTTAAAGGCCAATTACTGGCCTTTAAGCCAATAATTTGTAAAACTATTTTCTATTACTAGAGTTGCATATCACTACCAGCAACCATGGCTCAGGCTCAGTCAGATTGAATGGAGAAAAAAATCAATTTTCAGGTCGTTCCAGAAAGTCTGAGTTAGATTTAAGTTTGGACTTTGGACAAATCTATCTTTCATTGTAGCTTTACGCTCTGAGCCACCGTTCTGTTGAGAGGTGACCTTCTGGCACACCTTCGTCTTTTGCAGTTTCTGTTTTTTTTCCAGGATTTCATTCCATGTAACTCCATCCACCTCCCGATCAGCTCTGACCAGTTTTCCTGTTCCTGCTGCTAAATAGACCCCTCTTAGCATGATGCTGCTATCACTCCATAGAGGAAATTCTATGTTCTCCAGAGTTACAATAGGCCACTTTTTGGCCACTTCACTGATCACTCTTTGTCAGTTTAGGTAGACAGCCATGTCTCCTCAGGTGTGAAGCCTCCCCATAATTTTTCAGTTTTTGGAAGGTTGATTGAAGATTCAAGAGATTTCCAAAGCTTAGAATATTGTTTTAAAACCTAACCTACCTTCTCCCTAAGCAGTGTGGTTTTATGAGACTGTTGGTCAGCCAAGGTTCTCTAGGAAACCTCTGAGGTGTTCAAAGAATAGCTGGAATGTGACTTCAAGGCTTTCATGTTAAAAGTACAGGGGAATGTAAAAAAATAAAATAAAATCATCATTTTTTTCCTTACACTTCACAATAATTCTCTACTTCATTTTGATCCACAATATAAAATATAATTACAATACATTGAAGTTTGTGACTGCAACATGACAAACAGGGGTATAAAAACTTTTACAAGACATTGTGTCTGTAGGTGAATGTTATACTTACTTTTGTTGCCCACCAAGAAGACGACAGGCTGGATATCAGATTCTTCATTTGCCTTCTTCACCATGCTGAACCAATCCTCCAGGTTCTCAAAGCTCTGGTAGTTTGTGATGTCATATACTAAAAGAACACCCTGTTCCGGAAAAGGAAAAGAATATTATTAGTTTTTGATTTGACAAACATGCATTAAATTATGGCAAAAAGGAAATAAAACATACATTTTTGTTTAACTTTATCTGAGCCAGATTGATGATAAATATCAGATAAAAATTGAAACAGTAGGTGGCACTGCTTCTCTTTTTACAGTGAAGAAGTCTTGCTTAAGCACAGATAAACAATTTCCCAATAATATTATATTGATATGATTACAAGAATTCAAAAAGAACTCTTTAAAAATAAAAATACAGGTTTGGACATAAATAACTTCATAATTTGTCATCCATGATTCAGATTCAGAGGTCAATTCAGGTCATCTCCTCTGGGCCAATGAATGTAGGCTATCTTAAAGACAGTTTTCTCCACCCTCAGTAATCCAGAACAGTGTAAAAAGAAAAAAAAGAAAAAACAAAGTCACAAGACAATAACAGACTCATGTTTGGGTGAACAGTCAGGTCGAGAGACGTCTACATGAACATAAAAATAAAGTAAAAATTATAGGGACAGGAAACCTGCTGACTGAATTTAGGATCAATAACACTGATAGCTCCGCCATCGTTATCAATACTAAAACTTTTATTTTTCAAAGAACTTGAAAGCAGTGAGTGCAGAGGAAAATAACTCTCCTTTTACAGCATGATGCAACATGACTGAAAAGCTTTTTGTTGCTTTTTGTTCAACTGACACGCACTGTCACAACACGTAATGTTGGTGATGACAGGTTAGACCTCAGACAATTATCCAGAGCCTTTCTGAACAGCCATGATTGATTACAGGATATTCAGTGCCAAACAAAAGGCGTTATGTTTTATGCAACTCTGATGAGAAAACTTAAAGTAAGCAAAGTGTTATAAATTGGCAAAGATGTATGACAAGAAGGAAAGAAAAGAAAAATTACATGATTTATGATTAAACTTTTAGTATGCTTTGGAAAATGTCGAGAAAGTTCCCTATCAAGGCAGATAAAAAAAACACCTTTTTTGTCTTATCTGGCCTCTGTGTAGATGAAAAGTTATACATTCACATAGCTGGTACACTGAAACAAACATTCACAGTATTAGTAGGGCCCCCTACTTATGTATATTTATTCTGACACCTAATGCTACAGGCGGCTCTCACTTTATTAAATGCATTATGGATGCATTTTCAATAGAGATAGCACCTTCCAAAAGCATTCATATACCTGGAACTGTCATTAGAACTCACTTAATATGAAAATAGTCTAGCTGTGGGTATTCTGAACTCAGTATAAGTCCAGCTGTTCTGTCAAAGATGAAAGAGAGAGGGAGGAAGATCAAACCGTCTCTTCCTTCAATCAACATGAGCAAAAATCAAATTCCTGACTCCAGCGTCTCTCTGCCCGGCTTTCTAACCACACAGCCAGATAGAGATTTAAACATAAACGGCAAAAGCAAATGAGGTAGACTAGCAGTGCTTGCAAGACATGTTGCTGTGAAATATTATCTCTGTTGCCTGGATAGCAAGCTGTTACTATGTCATAACAGTCATGAGGTTTTCATACAACAACAGTCTTCAGTCAGAGGCCTCTTCAGATTGTTTGTTTCTCTTTTACTTGTAATAATATAAAATGTATGAATATCCTTTGCAATAATTTTTAGATTTTTACACAGGAGAAAAAGGAAAAAAACAATTTACATATATATTCTCAAAATATTGGTTCAGTTTGAAATTAACTATTAGATTATTACACAAGCAGAAATATTTCTTTTTAATGCTTTTTGAGCTTCAATATGCATTGTAGATGTTATAATTTACATATTATTTAGCAAAAGAGCAAAAGAGTGACAGGCTATGATTTTCTCCTGACGATGTTTTGAGAACGGAAATCTAGGACCATATGATTGTACATTAATAGTTATATTTCTTGTGCTTCAAGTGGTTCAACAAACTACTCAAAGCAAAGAAACATACTGTACAAAGGTTGACAACATAAGATAAGGGTGTACTTACATGAGCTCCATATACATATTTATCCAGCATCTTCCCCCCTAATGTTTGGCCTCCAATGTCCCACACTTGCAGGGTCACATTCAAATTGCCTGGAATAAAGACAAAAGACAGAAATAGGCTAAACATTAAGAAAGATTACATTTACAAGAGAATAAATAAACCTGCAGCCCACCTTTTTCTTATCGGTTACAGTTCTTAGAATAAAAAGTTGCAACAGGCAGGAAAGACATATAAAAACTTAAATTATCTGTATGCATCGGTCAGAGATATACAGATTACTCCAGCATTACAAATATTTATCAAGATATAAATATCTTGATCAAAGTTACTTTGTTAATGCTCTGTCAGCTAAAATCATGGACAAAATATGATCAGCCTGACATTTAAGGATTTCTTTCCAGGATTCTCTTTCAGTAAACACCATAGTCCTGTTGATGGATGGATTCCACCACAGCCTATGTTTTGCATAGCAGATTTCTTCTTTTTTTTGGTATATTAAAGACTTTTTTCACAAAAAATGAAAACAATAAAGTGGTAATTAATCTTTCATACTAGGGGCTCCTAAACTGGCAGATCATATGTAGCTAAGGTCCAAGTATATCAAGCAGAGAGATAGAGGGGAATGAATATGTCCGCTTACCCTCTAATTTTAAAAGTCTCAGTGACTTTTTATTCCCTGTTTGCATTATGCCATCGCCTGCCAAGTAGGTAAAGTGAGGAGAATTATGTGCTGTTAGGGGAAATAGCAATAATTAAACGCAATAGTAAAGACACAGAAGACCTTTCTGCTTATGCTTGTGGAAAGAGAAAAGAAGAGTTGAATGATGGGAAGTGAGAGAAAGACCAAAAACCAAATAAATATTTTCTTCCTTCGGAAAATGGAAAGGGCTTAAAAAGGAAGAGGGAGGACTGGACAGTGAGGAATTTGCGTTTGAGTGACGGCCTGCAGCTCTGATGGGGATGAGAGCGTGCGCTCTGGACACGACTGGATGAGTCGACCCCTTCAGAAGTCTTCTTTTTAAATAAAAGACAGGAAGCGTTGAGGTTCACAGTCACTACAGCTAGACTATACACTGTCAACGTCAAGTTACACTAGGGAACGCAATGAATTACAGCTCCTTGGTGTCATAAAGAGCCATCCCCACCCAGCATGCTCAGACACCAGCTTTCTTTGTGTTTTAAAAAGGCTTGTGCTGACTCAACACGGGGACTGTAATTCTGCATAATTACAGCAAAAAAACACAAAATGCAACTATGAGCAAGACTGAAACACTAAAATAAGAGATGTACCGATCTGATTTTTTGCTGGTCGATACTGATTTATGATTTTCTTTCAGGTCTAATCTACTGATTTCATTTTTTGTGGCACAAAAAATTCTCATAAATTATTTGTTTGAGCTGGGAAGTTTCAATTCAACTGAAAAATAGAAGAATTATGAAGCTCCCAAATTTTTGGGAGTACAAGTTACAGTTTTTTTCATTGTCTGGTTAGTCCTGCAACATATACATTTTTTTCCTCTTCATGGCACATTTTTTTACTTTTGAGGCTTATACTGCAGAGTTCAGAAAATACAATATTTCTTTTTAAATGTTAAAGCATATATCCCTAATCTTTGTCTGACTTTTTTTATGAACTAAAATAAAAGTTCAATAAGAATATTATGCTGGTTGATGTATTTATAGACCAAAAATGGTGTGAGCTTATTGTCCTAGTTTTTAAAAGGTAAGGTTTCTATTTCACCTACAGATCCAATAATGTAAAATTTTGTCCTCTAGCTATTTGATTGTTAATGTCAAATAGACAGCATGTTGCTAATACCGTTTATCTTAATGGGATTTGACGTTGAAGAGGAGAAAAAGGCCCAATAGGTCTGACAGAGTTTATCAAGTGGATTTTAGCTCCTGTCAGGCCCCTCTCCGCTGCCTTTACCTCACTGGTTTGGCAGGGACATCTGGAAGAAGTATTGTTATAAAAAGCACACACAGAGGAGGTTGTTGTGTGCCAGTCGGCCTCATCTCACCTCTGCCTGCGTTGGAAAATGTACATCAAGTTTGACAAGCTGGGCCTTCATGGGGAGAGGAGTCAGCGCTGGCTATATGCTACTCTCCCCCCTGCTGCAGAAGGCCCTTACAGCCCCATAGAGACCCGGACAACCTCTCCAAATCAAGGGCAAGCGGGGGTCCTGACGAAATTTGGGACCACCCAGCTTGAAGAGCCACCCTCCTCTTCATCAGCTCATCAACACCCAATTCCCCAGAAAATGGGCCATTTAACAACTCGGGTGTTGGCTCCAGCTTTGTTGCCGCCCCAATAACACAGACATATGAAATCTATATTTAAACTGAGCCAACGGTTTTAATGATGAAGAGATCACTGGGTTTCAAACAGAAAAAAAAAATAAACGTTGAAAAGAGAGGAGAGGTCATACAATTAACAACATTTGTTCAGATTCACATTAAGTAGCGCAGCACAGCCTGAGATGATAGTTGGCTCATTTCAACCAGACTCCACCACAACATTTTTGGGGGTTTAGTTCTCCTAAGCCTTCTGAGCTGAAACGGACACAAATTCAAAACAGAGTCCCTCAGCCAACTCACGAATCAGCATGACTTTTACTTTTAGCACTTAATTTGCCTTGCTTAATGTTGTTTTATTAGTAATGAAAGAATGGAGCCACTTTGGAGATTTCTGGATCTTAGGCTTTGGCTGAGGATGAAAAAAATACATTTAAATGCAGAAAATCCCTATTTTAGAAAGAGAGACTTTAAAACAGGGTTGAAACTTTCTTTCAAACATAGCAAAAAGCCATAAACATTTAATTTTTAGATTTGATGAGAATATATAAAGTGCCTTTATTTCAAGTGAGTTATATATAAACACAAAAATTGCATTTACTCAAGCATGAATTGTTACTTTGGGGATAAATCTGACCAGTGGTCTTGTGGAGAGCATAAAAAATTGTGCCGCTTGCTCAAGAGAGGAGAGCTTTCAGAGCGAATAAGCCTGAGAAGTGGCAGACACTCTACAATGAGGAGCTAGCAGAAAAGTCACATTCAGCTCACGCATTGACGTTAATTAAAAACTCTGCCTGGAAATGAAAAAACAAGGAGAAATAAGTGACAGAGACTAATAGGGAACAACAAGCACCTTTGTGTCATAGACGTTTCTATTAAAGTTGAGGTTATATAAAAGAAATACAAAATCTACAGTGTTCTACCAGCAAGGTTGACTGGTCTAGCTCTGAAAATACATATTCTCTGAAGTTGTGCAACATATGTCTGCGCAGTCTCTCAAAATGAGAAGCACTCCCTAAAGATCATGAAGGTGTCTCACCTGGAAGGCTTATTCTCTTCAGAAAGAAATCCAGGCCGATGGTTTGTTTGTACTGCTTCCCAAAGGCCTCCTGTGCAAATCTGGTGGCGAGTGATGTCTGAAACAGAATGACAAAAGAACAGACGTGGAGAATTAGAGCCAGACATCTCTTGAGTCATCAAAAGAACGAAAAATATGCCATTCAAAGCAAAGCTACGGGTGCAAAAAACGATTTAAGGATACAGGACAAGCCTTTATTCAGTGTGTTATTTATTTAATTTAGTGTCTATGTACCAGTGTGAAAAAAAACAGAATGTTAAAGAACTTTCTGAAAAGGTGATATTTTGTCCCATTAAAAAAAACACCAGTCTGTTTCGTTTTTCTTCAGAGTTTTTTTGTTGTTGTTGTTGTTGTTGAATAATTGCATTTTAAAATATTCCTCAGAATTCAAGAAAACTACAGTTCCTTGATTCTTCACCAGGAATCCATGCAGCCATAATTTATTAGAAATGTAACCTTTACGACAAGTTTCATCTTTCAAATCAGTCAGAAACTCTGATTGATTAAAAGGTGAACTGATGTAATCGTCTGCTTCCTCAGCTATAAGAGTGACAGTTCAAATCATAGTAAATTACAAAAACAGGTGTCAAAGAATGTGTCATGTCTCTGGACTGAAGACCTAATAATTGCACCCAATTATTAAACTTCCATCACTGTCATTGTTGCATTTGAGAAAGGGGAAAAAATAGCATGTCAAGGGCTCTCCTAAAATCCGTGGGAATTCATAGCGCAGTCAGTACATGCCAACTCTAATTCAGTTTGATGGATGAGCCTAAGAAAAAGCATGAAGAGGTGGATGTCTATTAGCTATCTTTAGAGCAGCGTGCTTACATAAACACAACAGAGAAGGGAAGCAGTGGGATTCCCTTAGAGTTCATGACTGTCAGTAAATGAATTTTAATGTGATGTCTGACAATCGCTGCTAGTTGAGGGATTTAAAACTTGATTCTTTCTTTCAGTTTGCTAAGTTTTAAGCTAAGCCTGTGTCCTTTTCAGCTGAAAGGGTTTAGATTTAGTCTAATGGTCTTACAAATAAGGCAGGACGTCTTTCGAATTAATCAAGTAAGAGACAGTACAATACAGTGTAAATAGGACAGCCTCTTAAAATGGCTTACTGAAGTCTTTTAGAGACATACAAATGTGTTTGGTTTTCTAGCACTGCAATTTGTTTCAAGCTAAAAATTTACCTTAAATGACATTAAAGAAGTAAAAAATTTCCTCATTTATTAAATGCATAAAAATCAAGAATTGCATAAATTTTCAATCCATAAAACAGGGTGTATTGCTAAGCATGTTTTTTAGTTTAATAAAAAATTTATTGTATATGTTAGAGTCATAGCAGGTCAAGACTTCAAAGAAAGCAGAATGTTAATATCAGCAGCAAAACGCCGGATCAGTGCATCTCAAAACTAAATTTTACTGTTTCGCCCATACTGAGTTTTCATAAGTAATATGCCCATTAAAACTAATGTAAAATATTTATTCACTGATTTTTGGAAAACATTTGCTGGTTGTTTTTTTAGTACTACCCAGTGAAGAACATGTTTCAGTCTCAAGTGTAAAGAAGAAATTGCTAGGAGTGACTGACGTAACAAGGAGAAAATCAGCCGTTTAAGTAGCTCAAACAATCAGTGACAACATAAGACTAACAAGCCTGGACTGCAGAAATGTATTCCACATGCTCATGTTGGGCCTATTGGACATTTCTCTTGGCATTGCAGTAGCTTGCCTCTCTTCCTTCAACACAGTTTTTTTTTCCCATGGTACAAATGGAACTAACCAGCAAATGTAATAGCTGGCATAATTCTGACACACAGACAGAGAACAGCACAGGGTCACCACTGATACCAGTGCCGGGAAACTGGAGGCAGAAACTTGCAGAGAGAAAAAACAAACATGGAACATTGACAACAATCATGTGATTCAACAAAACTGTCTTCTTTTTACTTTTAAAACAGTGACAACAGATAGAAATGTTGTCTAGCTAACAGTTTGATCTTCTGTTACTCTTCTGTGCCTAGAGTTCCTTTTCGTCCTATGGATCACAGAGCAGCAAATACTGAGGAAAAACTGAGTCTTCTAACTCAGGTTGAAAAATAGAGCAGTGTGTAAAGTCAGCCCGGCATCTTAAAAGTCTGGCTATATCTGAGATTCCATATTTTAAAAACATTTCACTAAGGTGCACAAGTCTCTCCACATCTCCCCATATTCTGAACGGACAACAAACCGCAAGCTAAAATACCACTGAAAACGCTGTCCAAGAAAAACTGATCCGATTGCAATTTGCTCAGCAAATTGACATTAATAAGGGGGGAAACGGCATTCAAGATGTCAGTCAGGGGTGCCAAGTCAAAATGGGGGGAATGGGCTGCTGTTTTCTGTCCAAAACAGACAAGCAGGTAAGTCATTGAGACAGAGACGAGTTGACACCTGGGAGCAATATGAGCGGGGGTTATTAATGTAGCGTATCTACAAGGAGTTGTGTGTGTGGGAGGAGTGCGTGCGCGTGCGTGTGTGTATATCCCACCCAACGCAGTGCCTCCCAAAAGAAAATGTCGACCTTCTGGAATGAGAACACTAATTTTTTTCTTCGTGTCTCGCCTTCACAGTGACGTTAATTTTCTATCTCCCAAAAGGAAGGAGAGATTAGTCACAAAAGGGGATGTGTGGCTAAAAAAGCACTTGACAAGCCTGTCTTAAAATCACATTCACTCTGGGATTCAAGATGCAGTGAAAAAGAAATGTGGCTGAATTGTCATGACAACCTCCTCGCTTTACTGCAAACAATTGTTTAATGTTTCTAGAAGAAAAAAAATCCCCTGTTGTTAATGTAGATTTTTTCCAAGACTTAAACATAACACAGTGTATCAGCTACAAAGCTAAACAGGACATAACAACGGCATTTACAATTTTTAAGCTTTAAAAAATAAAAGCTATCTAAAAGCAAAAGCCATACATGTTAACAACTTGAACAAGTAATACGAAAGTCTATGCATGCCATCCAATTTTTTGGTCATTATTAGAGAAAACAGAGGCGTCTTCTCACAAGAACTGATGCAACATGAATTTTCTTAAATGAGGCCTCTCCCTGCAGCCATATGCATATGGAGTTTGCATGTGCATTTGCCAGGAGATCAGCTGATGGAAAGCAACCACCAGCTGAAGGATTTGAGCCCAGCAAACTGAGGTCTTCATCAATTGTCACACAGCAAGTAGCGCGCATAGTGCACGAGTTTTACTCAAAAAGGTTGGCTAAAACATATTACTTTAGAGACACATCTTTGTAGATATGAAGCTTGACAAGTCAAATATACATTTATTTATGTAAATAAATCTTAACAACATAGGCAGGTAATCGTTTTTAACTGCTGCATAAGAGTCGCTTATTTACTATCCTCTTGTGTGGATATAATATGGATTAAGGGTCAGACAAACTTAAGAGGTTTAGAGAAACAGATCTGAGTAAGATTTAACGGCACAATATACACCTTTTGCATAGTTGATGTCACATAAAACCTGCAATTAGGAAGGTTTTATCGTTCCTTTATAGAAGACATGTTTAGCTTGATGCCAAAATATTTAGAAAATAAAATGCAATTGCACATTACTAACTGTAGAAAACATACAGGTTAGATAATTAGAACCTTTCTATCAGCCATTTAAGAGAAACGAGTGGCTTTATATTTGCTAAACATACAGTCACCTTAACTAATTTTATGGAAAATTACTTGAGTAAAGGTGATATTAATAATAAAAAACAAGCTATATTTCCAATTTGTCTATCCTTCCATATTACTAAGCACTGCAAACTATGTTAACATCAAGTGAGCTGTTACCCTCTCTAGATTTTTCATCCAAAACATTTTTCATGTGCAACCTGTTGAGAAACAAAAATGCAGTGTGGACCCTTGCATTTACTATCACTAGATAGTTTATGCATATTATGATTTTTTTTTTTTTGATAGAAGTAAACTGATTTACAGGTGACAGCTTAAGAAATACTTATTAAATAAGCTAAAACAAAATACATTACACTTATTTTTACATGAGTAACAAGTTGTGTATGTTTTGAAAGTTATTAATTTTAAATACATTTGTTTCATGTATAGGATTTTACAGTGACCTGATCAGCCTTATTAAAATGTTTTTAATCAGTCAGAGGTTTAGGAGTGCCAATAGGAGGGGACAACATCTATTCCCACAGTGTTTGGACCAACAGAGTCCAAAACTGTAAATATTGAAATTGTTTAGGAACAACTTCAAGAGACTCCTCTAATTATTCCATCTTTACAGCTCATCTTAAAGAACCCCAAATTACATCTAAACATTAATAATCAGTGTGTACCTCCATGATCATCTTTGTATGTTTATGTTTATTTTATTATTTTGTTTTGATACTTTGGCTTCAGTTGTGAGTGGATAAATGAATGAGAGTTATTTATCCACCCGCTCTTTTTATTTGCTATGCCATCAATCTTCCAGGGATTATGAATAAAAATAAACCTGTGTAGCCAAATCTAGCAGATTTACATGGTGTAATCCTTTGCATGCACTGTCAATTTAAAATGAATTAAATAATATGAAAACTAACCTTTGTCTTTTGCAAAAGCAGAACTGTGCCAGCATTGTCTTTAGTACCTATTCTATGTTTTAGACTGTTTATGACGTATATTAAGCATCAACTGGACTACAGAGGCAGAAATCTCAAACAGAATCTCATACTGAGTAGCTTAATCTTAGCTTGGATGTTGTTAGCTTTGTTGTTTTAGCCTGTCAAGCTAAGTAAGCGTCGGTCGCCATGGTGACCAGGCGGGGACAGTACAGCGTCAGTGGGAGCACGAGCTGGATGCTAATTAAAACGTTCAGCTACCGATAAAAAAAACAATACAGCGTCAGTGGAGTGAAAATAAAACACAAGTCAGCCTTCTCTAATAACGCTGAAAGTGGGGAAGGTACAGTGTGCGTTTTACGACGGGTCTAACCTTCCCACATGCTCCGTCTCCAACCACCACAATTTTAAGCTGCTTGTCCTGGCTGTCCTCCTCCGAGTCCGACATGACACTGCCTGTGCTCCAACCCGCGTCAGTCCGATACGCCCTGGTAACCAGTTACAGGTTGCTGTCCGGCTGTCGGAATAATCACAGATGGATTAAAGCCGAGTTGACTGGAGAACCAGACGCCATTTTGACTCCACAAACGCAGGCTGCAGCTGCTCTCCCCTCGGTATGATCCACTAACGTACCGCTGTCCCGACCGTTTCCCTCCTGAAACAGACTGCAAGAAAAACACACTCGAAGCCACGGTTTGGCATGTCAGTCTGTAAACACGGCCAGAATCTCCATGAAACCCTTTGTGTTCACAGGAAACGGTTCGAACCGGAAACAGAATCCTCCGGCGTGTGTGACGTGCTGCCGTTGCCATGATAACGCCAGACAAAGTAAAGGAGTGAAAAGTGAAAACCTAAAGAACAAAGAAATACTGGAAATAATTGCAGCCTGCAGGATTTTAAGTTGTTTTACAATTCACATTGTCGGTCATTATTTTTTTCAAACTCTAATGCATTTTTGTAATTTATGGCGAGTGCGTTTTATGAAGTTTTGGTGCCGTGAAAAACATTAAAGTACCCAATTATAAGCGTTTTAAAGACAACTCTTTAGTCCTTATAGAAGTAAATGTACATCATAAAGTGTTTTTACCCGCTTGTTATTTCGGCTTCACAAACTATTGGTGAAAGTGTTGGAATAAAATACATTTACTGATTTAATTTTTTTTTTAAAAGATACTAAATATGAAAATAAATAGAAAATCCTATTAGTGGCGCAACCAAAGGGGACCTTGGGTGGATGGCTACCCCTGTAAATGTAGTGCCCCAGCTGGCCAGTCTAATATGGATGAGATGTTTATATGAACTTAAGATAGAAGACAAGTGAGGAAAAATCAAGAATTTATTTTTCTGTTTATTCCTGTGTCCCTTTTCTATTTTTTATTTTTTTTAGTACGCCGCTTTGGAAGTGCATGTAGCATAGCTCTAGAAATTCTTATGTGGCTTTTGGTTTTATTAATAATTATATGTGAACTTCACCTTGTCCTCCCTTCTGAAAACTCTGGGTGCTCCTGAGGGATACATTTCACCTTGACTTTGTAAATAATACATTTTGGCAAGTCAGTTCAGTTCAATAAAAGTTATTGTCATGTACAACAAATACTACTGAAATGAAATTCTTGAACTTCTCAGTTTTGTGTAGTAAAGCATGGTAGTATACAATCAATAAATTCAGTAAAAATAAATAAAATGTTTGAAAAAGTGATCCATCCATTATCTACACCTACTTAACTTTATAGTTAAGTAGGTGTAACTATAACGTTACAGTTGCGAGAATATTCTTTAAAAAATAAAAGAATATTTTAACCCAAAAAGCAGACCCAAAACAATCTAAATAAATGTTGTCTTTCATGAAAATGGCTGCAGTGCATATAGGAATTTACATGAAGGTATGTGCCCAGATGTTTGTGTATTCCTAACCTGATGGAAACAGAGTGGAATGGGTCAGAAATGGGTGGATTGCAACAGTTGTATTATCAGTATATTTGTTATAGTTGCTGGGGAAAGTTGGTTGCAGTTGCTGGAGAAGTTATATGGGGAGAGGCTTCCCCCACACAACTATTATTTATTTATTTTGTCCCCCTGCACTGACATTTTGAATACTTGTCACTCATTCCTACTGTAACCTAAGCCCCCACTCACCCATTAATGACAACATCTTAATAAAACGCCTGTAATTTTGGTTAGGATGTTTGGTTTTGGTGCGCCATCCCTGGACCATCAGTGATCCCCATCTGGGCACCACATTTGAAAACCTATCAAAGGCACACATGGTAGTAATATATTGAGGGTTTGCATTGAACCATTGCAAAGGTGTATGACTGTTATGCATTCTGTTCAAATGTTGTTGAAATCAACCTTTTAATTCAAAAAGACATTTGATTCAGACATTCTTCTTTTCAGAAATGTATTATCGCTCTGCAAACTAAATAACTGTATATTTACTAAACATAAACAATTACTAAGAGATATTGACACCGTGATATATAACAAGCAATCTTACTGGGATGAATTATTATTTACTTTTGCTTAAATAAATCAAGTTTTGGTGACAAAATAAGTTTGTAAAGTAACTACTGAACTCAAAATGTAGACAGTCAAAAAAAAGTCTTGAAGTAATCCTTTTGCTTGTGAAACCAGGTGTGAAGCTGTAGAAGAAATTCTTTGGGGTGTTGTTTATGAAAAGGATTTACTTCACGTCAATGAAATCACACAGGCTCACATCAACATTAAGTCTAAAGGGAACTAACAAACTCATAGGCTTTTCTGAAGGATTCTAGTCCAATAGAGAGTAAATATACAGAGGTTTTTATAAATCCTTCTGGCATTGCAAAGACAAATATTTTGCAACAACTTGTAGCAGCTTGAGATAAATTTCTCATATAGTAATGCAATAAGTTTAGACAATTCACTAATTGCTTTGTTGATTTAAATCCAGCTTTTGCTCCAAACAGCATTCAGGGTTCCACTTTCTCCATCTTTATTCTTAGCGGCAAATTACAGTGTATACCCTTAAGGCAACTTATAAGATAAACATGTGCAAATCATATCAAATATAGATGTCCAAATTAAATTTCAATCAATAATTCTTAGCAAAAGTTTTTTTTAAAAATTAAAAAATATTATTTTGGGACTCTAAAATTTATCAAACTACAAACTGTGAAATAATCACACTGTAACTTCATGTGTGATGCCCACCAATAGTTTGTTTTCCTCCAATTTACAGAATTAAAAGTAACAATTTATAGTCCATTCTGTGGAGGTATTTGGGTGTAACTCTTTTTAAAGCCTCCAGCTGTTTTGAAGACTGTTGTTTGAAAGTGTGACCCACATAGTCCAGAGGTTGAATCACAGGGGATGAAGTGGAATCTGCTCCTGGGCCACTGTGAAGCACATGGTGAAAGGAAAGGAAAGGAAAGGAAAGGAAAGGAAAGGAAAGGAAAGGAAAGGAAAGGAAAGGAAAGGAAAGGAAAGGAAAGGACACTTCATGCGCAATGACATGCTTAAGAGAAGCTCAATTCAAAACCTGATGAGGTTTTAATCTGGAATAAAACAACAATTTGCAGTAAAAAAAAAAGAATTAGATAAAATAATAAATCTGTATTTGTAGTGAATGGGCTTTTACGAAGACTGATAAAGATTAATTGTGACTCAGAATTTCAAAAATCTATTATTCTGCTGCAGCTTCTTATTATTTTATCTAATAAACCGATATACTTACAAACTAACAACTCTATAAATGAAAAGAAATATTCAAAGCTGATCAAAATCTATTTCAAATGTCTGTAGATAAAACATTTGGACAAAAAATATTTCACACTTGACTGCCTTTTCTCTCAGATTTTTCTTTGCGGTTCTCCTTCCCAAATCCAGGGCTCTTGATTCAGCAGACATCATGTATAAGTTAGCATATAGAAGTGTCAATAATTTTCACTAATTAGATACTTATTAAGAGAGAGACTCAACCATATGCACCAGGATAAAGAAGAATACAATTCAAAAATACAATTCGTGTTGCGGGACCATATGACGTCTGTGTTGAATAAACAACATTGAAGAAAAACAAATAATGATGACCAGTAAAATAATTATGTGATTTAAATCCCTCCTTCATAATTTATATGGAGCAAAAAGTTTGATTACGTGACCCCAGGCTCGTGATGCGCCAAATTACGCACGTTCAACTGAACCTGGAGTATTTAAATGGAATTTATTATTAAATAGCAATTAGTCAGATTTTTTTTATATATACATAGGGGCAATTAAGATAAAGACATAAACCAAACCAGAGCTGATCCCAGGGGTGCAAATATTTTGAGCAGGAATTAAAGTCCGTCAGTAATTTTCTTGTAAACTTTGTCTTTGCATCTAGAAAGAAATTCATTTTATTTGCAGAGTATTTACTCATTTATCGCTCAAATCGGGCTTTTATTGTGCCACAGTAGTGGCGCAATAAAGAAATAATGGGGAGACAGGCTGTTAATGGACGCCAATACGGGTCTTTCCAAGGCTGAAAGGAATACCAGCTCCTATATGTCCCTCTCTATCAGATATATACACATGCAGGTACATATACATGTGAAGTATATGGGACGGTCCACTTTTCACTATCATCACTGTGTGTCATTTCGAAACCAAGGATGCGTTGGCTGCTCTGGATAGCATGCCTGCATCAAACAGATCAGCGGTGCGTAAGACTGTTGCGCAACAAAAGTGAAGGGAAACAGTTGATACGCAGGCATCTGAAGCAGACAATATTAAGTGGATTTCGGTACGTTTTGACTGATTTGCAGTCCAACGCTCTCAAGTAGTGTCAGTAGGGGATTGAATGAGCCTTTACAAGGTCAAAGATGAGGGAGTATTGCACGGCAGCTCCCTTCTGACCTCAACTTAACTCCCAGGCTGTAAATATACTCTGCAATATTTCAGTTCCAATATAAAGACCTCAGTCCGCGAAGAAAGAGGCGTTTAAGCGTTTCTTTAGCACGAAGGAGGGGGAAAAACCCGCTCAAAGGGCAAAACGAAAAACCTATTCTTTGTTCTTAAATGTAGGTGTAGTGACATGGGCCTCCTTAACCCCGGAATACTGCTCTGCTTGTGATGACATAGAGCCCTAAAGGTAGCTGTCAGTTCGGCCTGTGCAGGAATTACAGGGCTATTCATCATGGTGTGACAGGAGGAAAGCCACCATGGCTCAGGTGAAATAAAATCTCTGAGGAATTATGATAAAAAGAGACGAGAGAGTGAAATAAATTACACTTTATTTGCTAAGTAAATTATTGTTTTTGTTTTTATATATATATATATGTGTGTGTGTATATATATCAAGCCCCGGGAGTTTCCCAAGGAGGAAACATAGAAAAAACAGTTGAAGGCATGGAAATGATTCAACCAAATCAGTTCATTGCCCTGGTCACTGCAGGTGGGTATATAATAAACTAAAGAATACAATCTAGAGAACTGGTAATTAGTATTACTGATAATGCGTACATTTGACCAAGTTGCAAATTTATGTGTGCGTAAAAATGGAAAAACGCTCCAAAATGTTGGAAAACATCCTTGTTTTCTACGTTGCTCCCAGTAAAAGGACGCAAAACAAAAAAAACCGCATCCAGATCCAATAATTAATGCCTGATATGTTTTAATGTTATTCGATCTAAACAACCATTCAACACAAAAACATGCAAATTTCAGTCAGAAGTCGCTTCGTGCCACTCTTAGGTCCAACAAGCCCTTCTTTTAACTCCGAACCCGAACATGCGCGCTGCACGCATTTTACACGAAGAAAAATGACATATATGCTCAAAAGTGCTTAAATATCTTACCTTTACAAACACAGCAAAAAAAAAAATAATAATAATAATAATAATAAAAAAACACAATCTTTAACAGAGAGTTGCTCGTTTTAAAAAATGTCAACGGAATATATCTATTTCCAATCACTGCAGAGGTAGGAAGGCGCATGTAAAATCATATAAGATGTCATTTTAAGTCTATAGGGTTCTTGAGGGGGTCCCAGCATCGAGATAAAATGACACAAATCAGTTTTTCATATCATTCCAGATAGTTTTTAAGGACATCTGCAGATCAGACACAGGCTCTTACTAAAATATTATTTAAAGCATTTGAGAGTGTAAAAAAGTCTAGGAACAACCCGATGACAAATCAGGGACGCAGAGCTGATTAGATTCCCGTCAGGGTTCTTCTTCTTGTCAGAAAAAAAACGTAAAGTTATGTTGGTTCCCGGGAAGAGAAGCAAACAAATGAATAATAAATAAAAGTCTCAAGGTTCTCACTGATTCCCCGCACACGCAGACAGTGTCCACGCAGGGAGGCAGTATGCGTACGGGTAATAGTAGGAAGGCTGCAGGGAGAGCAGCGGGGGCCGCAGGATCTCCCCGGGGCCGTACTGTCTCTGGTCGTCCCGCACTAGAACCTTCACCGCTACCTTTTTGGCCGCCGGGGTGGATGCCATCAAGTCTGCGGCCATCTGCCGGCGTTTCGTCTTGTAGCGGCGGTTCTGGAACCAGATCTTGACCTGTGTCTCTGTTAGTTTCAGGGAGGCCGCCAGGTCCGCCCGCTCGGGCCCGGAGAGGTACCGCTGGTGGTTGAAGCGGCGCTCTAGCTCGAAGACCTGTGCGTGGGAGAAGGCGGCTCTGGAGCGCTTCTTCCGCTGCTTGGGCTGCTCCAGGTTCTTCTCGTCTGGGTTGCTGGAGTCTGCGGAGAAGACACACAAATTGGACGTGCATGTAATTTCTCATATTCAGCAATAAGTTACGTCGTTCGTTGTTTTTTGTTTGTTTGTTTGTTTGTTTGTTTGTCTTTTTAAAATAAATTATTTGGTTTCAGGTAAATAAATTGCATTGAATTATCTTGTTGAGATTGTTCAGTTATAAGGAAACATCTCCAATTTATCCAGAAGATTTGTAGAATATTATAATTTTTTTTTTTAAAAAAAAACGTCTCATGAACTCCGCAATTCTATCTTGCAGTATAAATGAATATTAATACAGGAAACATAGATATAATAGTGAGGGGTTTAAAATGTTCCAGACTTCCCATTTATAATCAAGAATAAACCGAGAACAATTCGTGCGTAAAAGCGAGCCGGATGTGGAGAAGTCTTTGCAAATTAGATCCAAAGTCCTAAACGACCGTCGTGGTCGACACAGCTCTGCCCACAAAATAAAACATCTATTATTAACAATTGTTACGCAGTTTGACTCAAAATTTGTAGCTTTAACTCAAAAACAGTCGCTGTGGCACAGTCAGGTGTCTTTACGCACGTATGCGCGTCTTCTAGAGGCCTACTCACCCGTAGTATTGTTGGGCTCACTGTCACTTTTTGCATTCTCCGCAGCCGCAGACTCATGGTCCGTCTCCTCCTGCAGGCTCTCCTCCGGCACATCTGACCCCGGCTCGCCGTCCCTCTCAGGCTTGCGCATGGCCGGAGTCTTTCCGTCGTTGTCGTCGCTGAGTCCGGAGTCCGAGTCGTAGCTTTTCTGCTCTGTCCGCATACAGGACGCCTCCTCGGTCCTCCCGGACTCGTCGTTCATCTCTCCGAATATTTTCCAACACGCCGCTTTGGAGAAGCATACGTCCAGCTCTGGTAAGTGTCTGCTGCTGTCCTTTTTGTTCAGGATGGCCTGGATAGAAAAAGGCATCAGCGAGTTGCCACGGACGGCCATTTTTTCCAAGGGGAGCGACGCTTTGCTCGGTGTTTAAGTTGAGTAATCAGCCCTGGTGGAGGAGGAAATGTCAGTTCATCCACATTTTAGGCTGCTCCCTCGCAAGAGTTCTGCTCAGGCTGAACTTTTCCCCTCCAGCCCTGCTTTCCGCTCTCATTCCCGCAGAAGAAGAGGAGATTTTGCAAAACCCGCTGGCGCGATGCTTATCCACCGCACGGATCTGCCATCAGCTCAGACTCTTTCCAGACTCCGGCCCTTTTTGCCCATTTTTTCAACGAAACAGCCTCACCTGTGACTCACATGCACTCCCCTCTGATGGCTATTGGCTAAACTGGAGGAAAGCCTTTTTAATGATTGGTCATTGCATAAATGACGTCACGCTGCCTTCAATCGGGTGGGGGAAAGTTAAGAAAAGTTTAAAGGAACCTTTTTCTTTTAAATTATTGGACCCTGAAGCGACAAGCAGGTTGGATCTTCATCTGTTTCTTTAACATAACACTTCTCCAAATCAACGATCAAACTATATCTTTGCAGGACCGGATTTTGCTTGTTGGTTGAGTTTGGATATTTTGAAATCATGTAAAACAATCAGTATTGTCAGAATTTACCATTTTATGGGATAGACACATTAAAGCTCAAAGAGAAAAGTAAAACAATCAAATATCACAATAAAACATATGTGAACGCATATCCAGGTTTCTCCACATCCCCTAAATCCAACATTACTGTACTTTATTACAATAAACGCACAGGGATTTATTAATTTTTTAAAAGGTTTTCACTTCATCATTTCATCTGTCGGTAGCCTGAGTGTTTCCTTAAACTGGGAAGCAAGTCTAGAATTGACGCAACAAAGTGGGAGAAGCATACTTTCCGAATCACTCGGGCTCTATTGTGTTTTGTTTAACCTGCATCACAGTCGAAGTGCTGCTGCAAAAACAAGCAACCAAAAAAAAAAAAACTTAACATGTGCACACAGTTCCTGATAATATGGGCCTGAATGCAGCTGTAGACTGCTGGTGTCTCAATTGAGGTGGGTTTAATATCATTAAAGCCTCAGATCATAAGTGGTGACCCAAAGATGCGTAAAAATGCGCGCTGAGAAAATGTTTGCGAAAGAGGAAAAACAGAGATTTTTTTAAAATACTCTACAAACATAAGAATATACAAATACATGCTTTGTTGCCTATAGCGACAACACGGAATCTAGAAATTTGAATATTTGTCCTGAAGAGCCACATCAGGACCTTCCACCCTCCGCTTTTCACAGCTTAAACCGCCACCAAATTACAGCAGGATGCGTCTGATTAAAAGCTAGGCGCATTTGCAAACCGCAGGTTTTCCCTGTTTAAGTGCGCAGTGCATAATAAAATGACCGCATAATTAGGATCCAAATGCTTTGCTTCATTCACGCCTTTCTGGAAAGACATTTGATTTAGGCGAATCATTTCTGGCCTCATGTTTGAAGGCCAATGATTTTTATTATTATTATTATTATTTTGTTAACTGTAGAGTTATTCTGTCACATTTAAGTTTTATTTATTAAGCCTTTATTTAACACACAAACAGAACCTGGACTTGGTTGATTAAAATGAAATGTATTAATTAAACTGAGGGAAATGAGAAAATAATTTATTATTATTATTATTATTATTATTATTATTATTATTATTATTATTATTATTATTATTAGCACTATTTTAAATTAAAGTATATATATTTTACACTTGTTTGTGCGTTGTGCACAAAACAAATCATTTGAAGAGACAAAACAGTACCGCCTGTGTTCTTCAAATGTTTTGTAAACTAAAAACAAATATGTTAACACTTCCAAACAGTTTATCCCTGCTTCTCGTCTTTTAGAGAATACTTGAATTTGTTTTTTGAAGCGTAAATCTCAGTGGAAAAAACACGCAGCCCTCCTTAAATAAAGTCAGCATCACATTGATGTCATAACCTGCATATGACTTAAGGGAATTAAATAGATAATAAGACGCACTGAGTTTGAGTTTATGATGAATTACAAAGAAAACGATCTGAGGTCAGCTCGTCCAAAGCCGACAGGTCATACCATCTAGTGGCCACTCAATGTACCTCTCTGATTTTTTGACATCTTTTACGTCGGTAATGTCTTGTCTGACCAGACATAGTAAAACTAACTTTGCATATTTTATCCCAGATGGTGAAAATTTCACCCCAAATCAGCGGCAGATTTCTTATATAAACGACAATTATATTACGTTGGATTGCTGTGTGGGATGAACACGAATTTTAATGGTGCATAGACTTGTGAGTCATTGTCTCAGGTCTCCAGTCTCCTTGGGAATAAAATGTCTGTCGCCGCAACATAAAAAACGGAACTGAAATTGGTGGGAAACACAAACCGCAGATCCATCTGGAGATTTTCACACACCCTGCCCTTGTTCTATCAGGAACTCCTCATCCCGTCCAAGGCCAACATCACACCCATTTTCTACTGACCACTATTGGAATATGCTTAGGTTTTTTTTTTCTTGGTCATTTCTTTGTCCTTCGTACCCTTTTTTTTATGCCACACTCTTGTTTTTTCTTGTCCTAAAATCAGGCTCCCTGACCCGCTGCCACTTTCTAACCTGGGAAAAGTGGAGGATAACTAGAGATGTCCAACAATGTGAGGCCATCCCGGTGATGTGGAGCAGAGCAGTTGATCTGAGCCTCACTGCGAGGAAGAGCAGCTGTAAGTGGCAGGAGATGTAAACAGCAGCTTGGTTTCTTCTTCTTCTTCTTCTTCTTGAGAGGGCATCGCCATTCAATGCAAACCGAATTAAAAAACGTCATGATGTTCTTCTGCTTTACTGCAGCAAATCAAACGATCATTCCCTTTCCTCTTAAATAGTGAATCAATTATATTTAAAATAATAATAATAAAATGTCGCCGCTCTCTTGTCTATCCAATCAGATGATAGGATGAACCAAAAGTGTTTTGCTCTCAATGGAAAACTTCAAAATGAAATGGTTCCCGTCGCCCGTTTAATCAAATTTTGATATTCCTCAATATCGACTACAGATTTATCTTCCATTATTAAATATTCATATAGACATCACTGTGGTCGACAAATAAAAGCAGAGCAGTTTGAAGTATTTTAAGGAACCCACCATATATTTATGTTAAAAATTAAATGATAAATTAAACTTTTAGGTTTATGATCAAATTTTTCTTATTTAAATACACGTTTTCGTAAGATTTGTGATGACATAATTTTTTATTATTAATAATAATGCGTATGATTTGCATATATTTATTAAATGGCCACAAAGAATTATTTTTCTTTTTTTCCATTTATGACATTTTAGCAATTTCAACAATTTGTTGTGATTTTAAATTTACTTTTTGTGTTACTAAAAACCAAACATGTGATAAGTATAGTATCGGTAATATTTTTTGTTCTGTAGTTGAAATAGTCGACGAACAATTGCTAAAATGAAACTTTTTTTATTATTATTTATTCACTGTCATGTTTCAATTTATTTAATTGTATCCCTCCGGAAAAAAGATACCGCATCTTTTAGGAAAGCTCTTTACAATGGAGTGACATTTTTTTTTTTTTATTTGGTTATATGTTTCAAATCTTTCAAAAATGTCAACAATATATGTCAGAATGAAAAAAAATATAACCAAGCCAAACCTTTTGAGAAATTCTTGAGCTCCCTTCTCCAGAAATCTGACATTTCAAACAAAACCTGAACCAACTGGGTCTCTTGTGTGTGCTGGCTCCCTCTGGTGGCAGAAATAAGAAACGTCTACAGTAGAATGAAACTGGAAACATTAGACATTTATTTCATAATGGCAATGCCAGGAAACTGTGTATTTTATACCCCACCGCCACTGATGACATGAATCCTTTGATATTTCCAGATTCTTTGGCTGCTCACATTCATTTTAACTCTGAGGCGAGATTCCTGCCATGCTTCCAGTAAAGAAATAAACTTTAATGGCAAATTACACCATTACTTTCACCTCTGCCATCCTGACTCATGTTTTCTTGTCACTTCTGTTAACTTTAATCCTCTGATTTTAAAAAATCTCACCCGATGCAGCAGCACATCATGTACTCTGGTAATGTCTCTGTTTCCTGCCCTCTTCAGGCTCTGTTTATGACAGGTTTTGATTTTCTTCTTTTTCCTCTTGTATTAAAAAAAAAGGAAAAATGCACCAAATTATACCCAAGCCTCCCTCTTCCTTTTGATGCCAAATTGTGATCAGATGGAGCAATATTAGAAAGGGCAGTGCCAGGAGTCATTTGCAGTAAATGCTCCCAAACGCCCTCTAGATTTCTCATCATATGTCTGATCGCACACTTGATCAACTTCAGCACTGGAAAGTGGGGGCTTACTGCCAGGTCTAAGTGCTGTTTTAGTCGCTGAAGCTACAACCAAAGCTTCTTTTTTTTTTTTTTTTTTTTTAAGAAATAATGATCCTTGCATGCAACCGAGCTTTAAAATGGCAAAGCACTTGAGACAGAACACTTAGCAGCAAATGGAAGCAAGACTCAAGCAGAGAGAAGGATCCGCTGTCTCCTGGAAGCTTTTTAAAGCAGCCCAACAATGGTTGCAGAACTGCAGACACAAGAGCAGAAGCTCCTCACTGTTACAGTCCAATTAATGTGTGTAGATAGCACATGCGTGATTTATAGTTTATTTTCTCCTCCGTCGTGCTGACAAACGAGCTCCCATCAGACTCTGGCATGCAACACATAATGCATGCAGCTCAAGCACATCATGAAAGGCTCCCGGGCTCTGAAGGGCCTTTGGCTGCCTACTCAGGGCTCTTTTCTCCTCCGCTCACGCCTAAATAAAGATGTCCTTCAAATCCTTTCACTGGGTTCATGTCACATTCAAAAAATATCACTCTTGGGCACGGGAGTGGATGTGGTTATGGATACCTCAAGGGCCATTTAGAAATTCTTGAGATATTAAGGTTCTCTTCTTTTCACACAGTGAAGTGGGAGTCAGAGACAGCAGCTGCAGTTTTTGTTTCATGAATGCCAGCGCTGCATTTATCTCTCTCAGAAGTGTCCGAGATACAGCAGCCTCGATCGGCTAATTCAGGGACCGAGTTTGTGAAACTGATTAATCACCTTTTCTGTGGAATGCAGAAAGAAAAAAAATTGTTTAAACCTGTCCAGGCTGCCCCAAACAGAAGCAAGACAGGTAAAGATTTGTCTCTGTTTTGTTTTGGTCATTTCTCATTTTTTGCTCAAGCTAACTCACTTCTTTTTTTCTGATACTGCAGAGTTAACAAAACACGAGAAAACTAAACATATATTCATGACTAACAACGCTGCAGAACTGATCTAATCTGTGAGTGTCAAACAGTGCCTTGCAAAAGGATTCATATCACATGAACTCTTTACCATTTTTGTAAAGTAGACAGCCAATCATATATAATTTTCAAAAATGTTTCCAAATTAATATTTTTGGCATATGTGTTTTTTCCATTCTTCTTTGCAAAGTAACTCAACTCACATTGGTTGGATGATGAGATTCCGTAAACATAAATTTTTGCAACAGATTTTCAAATGAATTTAGGTCTAGACTTTGACTAGGATATTGTCACAGATGAATATGCTTTAATCTAACCCATTGCAGCTATGGCTTTATGAGGAGTCTTCAACCTATGGCTCTGGAACCACATATGACCCTTCAAGCCCTCTGAAGAGTCTCTTAATAATGGTGCCCAGAATTGATATAGAACTGCAGTGTGCCCAAATTTAAAAGCAATAAAATATGTACATTTTACAAGATCTCTGTGCATTTTCCTGCATTCTATAAATAGACTCTACAATAGAATAACACTTGTGCTACAAAATTCATTTTTTGTAATGTTTTTATTTGCAATGGACTACCTGTTCTTTCTCCTGTATTTTTCCATAAATTTGGAACAGCCCATTCAAGAAAATTCTTAATTTTCCTTTATTCTAAAATCTAAATATAGATCTAAAATTCCATATTTTAGATCTATAGATCTAACAAAATAACAGATTGTTTCCAGCTTGTATTTAACTCTATCCACCTTCTCATCAACCCTAATGAGATTCTCTGTCCCTCCATCCCCGCAGCTTAATACACCATGTTTTATTGCAGGGTGTTTTCAGGTTCATTTTCCATCTTATGCAAAGTTCCTTGCTTGAATTCAATCTATTCCATGAATTGATTTTTTGCACTCTGCATATTGAGTTGGCTAGAGTAAAATAAAACAAGAAATTTGTCTTTTAAAAGAGAATGGCTTTAATAGAGAACATAGCTGAAAATGGCATTTGAAAGTGCCAGCAGCAGTAAAACAAAAAGCCTAAATAATGCTTCTTATGAACTATGAAGCAAAGAAGTAACACATGTTGTTTACACGATTGTAAAAAAAAAAGTTACGGATACTTTGCGGAGAACATCACTCCACACTGCCGTGAGAAAACAAAATCCTAACATATTTTTCTGTGCTTCTTAAAAAAAGAAGCTGAAAACCTCAACGTCACCATTCCTCCCTGCTGCCTGTCGCTGGATATTTCTAAGACTGGTGTATTAAACTCTTTTGACATTAAACACCTGTTAACTTTTATGTTTTGTAAGAGGAGTGGGTCCATGTTAAAGCAATGCATTTAGTGCCAGCGGGTTGGGGCAAATCCCCAGTAGAGGAAAGACCACTCCCAGAGCAGAGAAACAGGGGCAGGAGAGAGCCCCTCTGTTCCCCCTGCAGTCGCCTTCGGGGATCCCCGGCATTCAAACCAAAAGTTAGCTCGATTCTAGTTGACAGCCATGCAAAACCGCCATCTTTTCACAGCTCTGCTGCATAAACTATACAGTTACCACCTGCAGACCTGCTGAGGAGAGGAAAGAGCTGTGAGACACTTTCTTCTGTACCTGTTTAATATTGTACTTTGTCTTTTGTTTCCATCGTTGTAGTTCAGGTGAAAATGGAAAGAGCATGCGTATGTATGTTCTGAATTAAAAGGGGAAAAGAGCATTAATCTGAGAAGCAGCCAGTAGCTCTATGGTAACTGGAGGAGCTGCAGAGATCTCAGTTTGTTGACAGGGATAATGATTTGTCTTGCACTCCAAAAATTTTGTAATTTTGAAATAGTGGTGAGAAGAAAACCTTCATTGAAATGAAGCCACACATCACAATAAAGTTTGCTCTCAGTACACCATCTCCAGCACCATGATGCCACCTCAGATGCTTCTCTTCAGAGGCGACAGGGAAGCTGGTCAGAGTTGATCAGAAGACGGATGGAGACAAATGCAGGGCAGTCATGGAAAAAAAGCTGTTCCAGGCTTAAAAATACTTCAGCTTGTGGCAGAGATTGTTGTTTTCATTGGAAAATTAACAACCCAAATCTTTCAAAGACACAAGGGAATGGTTTTGATGAAAACATATTCATCTACATGTCAAACTCCTGGCAAAAACTCAACTGAGAATCTGTGGCAAGACTTAAAATGGATGTTCACAGAACATTTACGTCCAACCTGACTGATTTTGTGTTATTTTGCAAAAAAAAATAACACAAGGTATTTATGTCTCAAGTAATGTACAAATGTAGAGGCACTTTTTATTTAGCTGCAATTGCACCAAAAGATGATTCTAGAAAGTAGTGACTTCGCTGAATGCCACACTTTTCAGTTTTGTATGAACTAAAATACTGAGATAATGTATCCTTTCTCTATTGTAGGGTTGCCAGTGTCCAGTCCTGCAGAGCTACAATCCTCCAGCGTTCAGATGGTTACAGATGCATCCCTTCTGAAACACACCTGACTCAGAGGAATAGAACATTAGAAGGCCTCTGCAGAGCAGAAAGACATGCATCAGGCGTGTTGGAGAAGGGATGCGTGTGAAAACTGCAGAGTGGTTGCTCTCGAGGACTGGACTATTGCTTAAGATCAGAGCAAAATTCATCGAAGTTTGTGGTTGGAATGGGTAAAAATGGAATCGACATTTACAAAGTAGCTCCAGTTTGAAGAAAAGGATTTAAATTCATTGATTTATATTTTGGTCCCGGTTTGCTGCTTTTTATGCTCCCCTTTAAATCCTGTTCTAGTTGTGAGGTCCTTTTATAATCCATTTATAAAAATGTTGGCCCATAAATCTGTCTGTGTGTCCTAAATATAGGTGTAGAAAACCTTCTTTGGCAAGGATGACAAAGAAAAAAATAAAATAAAATTTGGACTACAATGTAAATAACTTGCAGTAATGACATGAGTGAGTGAAAGGTGCAGTGTTTGTCTGCCAAACCTTTTGGCTGAGTAAAACCTAATCCAAGCCTTTTAATTTAATTTGTTGGTCTGATATTTTAGAGCTTGGATTGCAGAATCAGGAAATACCTGAGAGAGGTACACCTTTAACGACTAAAAAGCCTAGCAGCCCACAGGAATGGCTGGAAAAAACTTCCAATTCTGGCTTTTCATCCCCTCCTTCCTGGATCCTAAAGGTTCAGGTGCAGCAATTAAAGGCTTCTAATGTGTTAATGATGGTGGAATATTTCACTCGGAGTTTGTCAGTTTTATCCTCCATTAGCAGGCAGGAATGTCCTCTCTTCTCCTCTGAACAGAGGTGATTGGCTAAGGTCGTTGCTTATTTACACACGGCACACAGCGCATCCATTTGGGGAAACACAGAGTATAATGTTTCAGATATGATGAGGGCAAATTAATAAAAAGAAATCAGCTTTGCCGTTTGATCTTTTCACAGATTCAAGAAAGAAAAGGAAAAGAAGATCAGGAGAATGTTTGCTTACAGCAGCTTGGTTCAAAGAGAGAAAAACTGAATATTCATAAAAGTAATAATAACCCCCCTTTAACTTTTTCAAGGAAATGTAGTCGGCAGACCCTGTAAATCTGATACCCTTCAATAAAATCCAGTGCTAATGATAGCCATCAGAAGTCACTGAATCAGTAAAGAGTCCATTTGTATAAATCCAGCTCTTATGTGAAAGTCTCAGAGGTTTGTTCAGTATGTAGTTTAAAGCTACAGTGTGCAATCTTTACGGAAATATAATTTTTGAATATTTGTTAAGACTGTCACTATATCATGACATTGTGGTATGAGACAGATAATGTGTGAAAACGATTGAGCTCCTCCACCTCCTCCAAGCGTTACTATTTCCATCTGAATCAATACACCAGTTCCGGTCAAAAACAGTCAATCAGAACCAAGAGGAAGGTCTCAGCGCTGTCAATCAATCTCATGTACTTGCACCAATGACAGAGAAGCAACTTACAGAAGAACCTTTTATCAGCTGTCATCAGGGCATAGCTAGCCTTAGCATTCATGGTAGGCTTTGCTGACCTGGAAAAGCTGCAGCAGTAGTAGAGAGCAAGGGGTGGAGAGGAAGGGGTATGAGCAGTAAGTACATGAGTGTGACTGACAGCGCTAAAACCCACCTACTGGCTCTGATTGGTTGTTTCTGATGGAGCAGTGTATTTATTCAGTTAACACCAGGTATACAAGGAGAAAGCAGAAGTGCTCAATGTTTTTCACAGATTATTTGTCCTATCATGACAATGATAATTCCAACAAATATGTTAAAAGAACTTTCTTTAAAAAATTAAATAAAAATTACAAACTACAGCTTTAAAGCAGAGTTTAAGCTTTAGTATGTAAAGCTGTTCACTTAAGCAGACAGGCTTACAAAGTTAATTTCCTGCCAAAATGTTGCACACAAATAAAATACGTTCTACATATTTTATTTGAAATATGTTTTTATTAGAACTGGACTTAGGTAATTCTACAACAGATATGTATTATGTGTGCGTAGTATTTGAGGACAGTTTATTATGCTTTATTAGTTTGCAACATTTTGGCAGGAAATTAACTCTATACAGGCTGGACAACGAGAGAGAAAGTCAAGACCTTGTAGGAGCTCAAAAGAACCACAGTTCTCACCTCTAAAAGTCCAACCGCTATGGAGCAAAGAGGAAAACTGTTGTTGTACCAGGGCCCTAAGAAGTCCTGCTTGCAATCTGCCTGCCACAAGTCATGCAGGAAACACTGCAAATCCATAGGGGAAGAGTCCTGTTACAGTCAAAATAAAACTAGAGGTTCACCTTCCACCAGGACAACACCAAATGCACACCTAGAGCTAATGGGTTAAAATGGCCTAGTTAAAGCCCAGATCTGAATCCCGCTGAGAATATGCATATTTGCTCTTTCTATGCAAAGGAGAATTGGGGAAAAAGCAGGTGGAGACAGCCTCCAAAACAAGCAGCTGTAGTTACTGTGAAATATAAATGTGCCCCTTTTGATTTTTACTAGTAAAAATGTTGAAATCCATTTATGATTTTCCTCCCCATTCACGTTTATGCACGGCTTTGTGTTGGTTTTTCACATTGCAGTGCCAGTAAAATACATTCAAGTTTGTGACAAACTTCAGAAAAGTTCAAAAGAATATTCATGCTTTTGGCATTATAGATTATGAATTCAGTGAAAATGTATGAGACATTTATGTGCTAATCAGGCAATCTTTCATGTGTGTAAAGAAATACTCGACTGAATGGATCTGTGGAGTGATACTGGGAAATAGCTTCAGTCTATAAATACAGGAATGTCTAAACATCACCCAGTTTAAAATAAGATTTAAAGACATTTAACTAAAAATGGCATTTAGTTGAGGGTTTGATGTATACATCATGTTTTTATCTGTTGTACAATGTCTTTTTTTTTGGTGTAAGAAAATAATATGTCACTTGTAATTTCATTATGAGCTTAGTTAGGCATGTTAAAGACCAATGTTGGATGTTTTAACAAGTAGGATGCCTGACGGTTCCTTCAACGTGATGAGATGGGAACAACTTTGATTTTGAGATACTTGGATAGAAATGAAAAAGTTTACACTTCTTCCTATCCCATTTCAAACATAAACTGATATGTTAATGTTGTGAATAGATTGGTTGCTTATATTTTGTCTCTTAAGCTAATACAATAAATACAAAACAGAAACTACGTAAATATCTGCAGATATTCACAAAAAAGGTCCAGATGAGAATTTATTACAAAAACAAAACAACTAAGAAATTATTAAAAAAAATAAAACGTAAGAACCAAAACAAATCTCTTACTGACTACTTTACAATCATGAAACAAATGTGTTTATTGGGATTTATGGCGTAAAAACAGTATTTTATTTGCAGGAGTTGTTATTAAAAATGACAACAGGAACACAATGTTTACATCAAAACTCCTGAAGCGCTCTTTTACTAATACTTCTTTTTAGTGGCAATATATAAAAAAAGAAAAAAGTAATGGGAAATCTGTTTATTTTTCATTCATAGAATGAATAACAAGAAATAAAACGCACAGCAAAGATTAGACGCCTTTAGCACCAAGTGTGTGTCAGGGTAACAGAGACGTCTGTGACTGAGATGTGGCCTCTCTGCTGACTGACAGTTAATTCTGATGCTGCCTCTTTATCTCAAAGCTCAGCTCGGCTGCACATTAGGCCTTTGATTGGTCTGAAATGCTCCGGTTCACTGGGAATTACTGAATAAACCGTGGAATGATGAGTGTGATCCGAACCATATGGGCGCAGGGCAGCAGAAGGCATTCTGAGGGATTCCTTACTGATCCTCTGGCTTACACTCAGCCATCAGAGCAGAGTGCATAATATCATCCAGAGGCTTTCGATACTGACAGTCAATGAAGCACAAACAGTTTCAAAATGCCGACTGACTGCGAAAGTCTCTGAATAAGTAGAGTAAAAACAACACTGAGGGGGTGCGCTGCTCCACCGCTGTCAGAGGTCTCAGCGTTTGGCTCTCTTGGAAGGGGGCTCCTCTGATTTCTGTCCTCCCCGTGCTCGCACAGCAGGGGGGCTAGCCTCCGGTTTACGGCCCCCCTTGGCTGAACCCTGGGCCCTCGTCCCGCTGCAGGAGGGAAACAAGGACAGAGTGTAGGTACGTTTGTTAATTCAATGGTTATTTGTGAAGAAGTCGCTCAGTACCTATTACATGAACACAAACTGAAGACTTTCCACCAAAAATATGGACTGAAACAACAATAATAAGTTTTGCCAGAAACTAATTTCCTCAAAGAAGCTGTTTCAGATCGAGTAAAGAAAGATAATTGTGATTAAAAAAAATAAAAATCTGCTCTAAAAACCAGAATTAAGAAAAAAAAGACACAAAGAATCATATGATCAAAATGTATTTTCCCATAAAAATACAATCTTTCCAGTCACAACCAAAATAGTAAAGTTTCTTCAATGACAAAAATTATTTTATGACTTCGTTGATGTAAGGAAATAAAGCTACTTTTAGTTTTAATGAAGTATGTGGATTTAATGGTCTTTAATGTAGGCTTAGTACTGCATAAAACATGCCTTATTAATGTGCACTCAATGCAAATAACACACAGCCTCTTTATTTCATGCTTTTATTTTAAACTTTAGTTTGAAGACAAGTGATGGCCTAATAAAGCCACTGCCCTGAACAAACTGTTATTTTGCACAAAATCCTGAACTTTGTATGCATTTCTGACTGAATGGTGTTATTCTACACCTTCTGTGATCAATTTATTACTCGTTGGATTCATATTCATATTCATACCAGACATCTTGATAGTAGCTAAATGGGTCTTGACTCCAGCATTAATGTAAAACTTTGATGTAAAAAATTATGACAAAAATAAAATAAATAAATCAGGAAAAATATTGGAACAAAAACAGATTTATTTTTTTTAAGTATTGAACGTTTTAAATTATATTTCTAAGCTGAACTTGAAGATGAATGTGTCAAATAATTGTTAAGATTAGCAGGTTTTTCCCCTGAGAGAAAATTCAGGAAAATCTCAGAAGACATTGTTTTGTTTTTTTTATTTGTTTCCTGAAAAGCAGGAATGGACAGCTTCTCACTTGAAAGACTCCAAAAAGCATTAGAAAGCCGATCAAAAATTCGGCTCATATTAAAGCGGGTTTAACCTGTTTTCCTACAGTTCACGGGACAGATTTATTCTTTTCATTCTGGGAACTAATAACGCGAGATTCCAGGAAAGCTTTTGAATAAAATGTTCTTTTTAGGGAGAAACGGCATCCGGTTGCAGTCACTTTTGGTCGCCTGCTCCTGAAAGCTCGTTGGTGCTGCTGAACCTCAATGAGACGGACTCACCGTGTGCCAGCTGTGGTCTCCTCTTTACCGCTCTGTCGACTCGCCCGGGTGGAGGGTTTGCTTGGCTTGTTTCTGAGGAGCAATAAAACAAAATTATTGCTTTAGTGCTAAATCTTCCCTGCTCTCATTAAATGTGATGAAACGGCGTCAATGGGTTCTTCAGTCTGAAGATATTAAGACCTTCACTGATCAGATATTTGTGTACCACCACATATGAACGGGTTCGTTTTTGCTTTAGCTCTTTCCAGCAGATTTAAGAAAAAGGACCCACAGCTGAGGCCGATCTTTACAGTTAATTTACTAGAGAAAACTTAAAATTACCTTTCCGCTTCGAGGCGAGCTGCAGACCGAGTCGTTGCTCTGGTTGCAGCTCCCTTCTCCCCGTCTTCTTCGTTGTCGCTTTCCTCCCCCTCTTCATCATTTTGCTCTTTTTCCTTCTCATCTGCTTTACTCTCCTTTTTAACTGTAGAAATAATTGTTAAAATTGTAATTTTAACATGCAAAAGCCATTTTATATATGTCTTGCAAATTATTTAACCTTATCAAAGTTACGTACTAGGCAAATCAAAGTAGAGATTTTGAAATATCACACCCAATTTTGTTTTTGATTTTTTGAGGGCGTGCAGGGATTACCTAAATAGAGCTAAAAAATACTTTAAATGTTTTGCTCTTTAATTTTTCTTCTTTATTTACCTGAATCGTCTGCAGTGGCAGCAGCTGCCTTTGGTGGCCGTCCCCTCCGTTTCTTCGGCGCTGCCTCTGGGTCTTGCTGCTCCGCAGACTGATCAAAAATAGATTTCCACATAAAAGAGAAGTACTAATAACAGATCGTATTAAAATTTGCAGCTAAATATAATAGAAAGTTTGTATTTCATTGCCAAAATACATTATCTGGCTTCTTCTCACTGCAGCTTTGCTCTTTCACATCTTCTGAATGGCTCTGAGAGGTGGAGACTGCTGGGAAAAAAACTTTTTATGTTTTGTAAGGATTCCTCCGTACACTACAGTAACCAATCCATGCTAATAATCTGATTATTTATTTCTTTTTAATGATGAGCTTCTCACCTTCATTTTTGTTATCTTGTTCCTCACTTTGTTCTTGTTCATTCTTTGCCAGCCCCTGCTGAGCCTCAGCTTCCTGCAGAATTGAAAATTGGGGAAATTAAAACACAACAGCAGCAGTTTGGTCCAAAAGTTTAAAAAAATAAAATAAAAAAAAACATATCACCTCTCCAGACTCCTCTGTTTCCTCTGATCGCTTCCTCTTCACTCCTTGTTTACCTGGAATTTAAACATGGCCTACTGTATGATGTGTAATGACAGACAAGCAAACTGTTCTTCACAAAAATCCTCTCATATGAAGATTTGCTAGTGGTTATAAAATAAACTTTTATAACCAAGAACTGCCAAAAAACTTCAAACTGATTTTTGCAGTTTTTTACAAAAAAACTGCAAAAATCAACTGTTAAGTTTGGAGATGTTACACATAATGTCTCTGAGCCATAAAAGGTAATTAATTTAAAACTATACTAAATAACTGAGTATTTGTCAAAATCATACAATGATGACAATTCTCACTGAGGTTTCTGACCGTGTTGTTTTTTTTCTTCTAATGTCAGAAGAATTGTGCTAATCTTACATTGCTGAGGCTCAACAGCAAAAACTGTTTCTAAAGAAACAAGCTACTTTACATGTACTGTGAGTGAAATGTGGCATAAATTACCTTAAACGTTTTAGCTAATTAAAGAGAAATCTAATTTATTGCAATGAACTTAATTTTGACTGTCATAGCTTTACATTATTAGTTCAGATTGAGTCTACTAAATCCTAATCAAATGAATTATCCTGAGAAATTAAATGTGTCATCTCAGCTCTAATATTTGACCAGATGAAAACAAAGGCTTTTTTTTGGAATCATATAAAGAATTCAGTTTGCTTTTCCATTGCTTATGCTAGAGATTGCAATGTATAAACTATATTTTTCCATGTAAAGTATAAATCTTTAGATTTTATTTTGAGTTATGCATAAAATTTGAAAGTTAGTATAAAGAAAAGCTAAAGACATAAATATTTTATTGGAGGAATCATTTAGATTAATCAATAATCAAAACATTAAGATCAACAGATTAGATGAAAAAAAAACTTGAATAATTAGATATTTCTAGTCTGTGGTCTGAGTAAAAGAAGTCCAGCATTATCTGATTAGTTAAAAAAAAAAAAATCAAGTTTTATGTCCCCAGGAACACAGTTTTCATTCTTCACACACAGCAACTTCAGCGCCTGCAGAAGCCCAGTTTGCATTTCAGTCAGCCTGAATCCACACATTTCCACACAAGAGGAGGGAATATTTTCTAAAGCAAACACATTACAGCCAATTTTTTTCCTGGATTTTGTACTGCTACCAGCGTTTCCTTCTCAACTCAAGAGCTTCACTTTGCCGAATAAACTAAAATTAGCCCCACTGTGATAGTAAAACAAACTCACGCGTGTCCCCGCTCTCCTGGGGGTTTGACTTTCCAGTAACTTCACGTTCGTCTGCAGCAGGAGAAGGCAGGCTGACTTCACTTTCGCTTTGATTACTTTTCTGTGCTTCACATTCATGTTCAGGGCTCTGAAAAGGTTAAAAGTTAAAAAAAATTTAAGTAAATGAAAGTATTAGAAGTTTTGCAGTTCAAAATATTGTACATTTCTTATGCATTATGTGATTATGATGAGCAAAACACTTGCTATAAAAGCTGCAGCTCCACATAAATACATAATATTCTGAACCAACCTCTTCTTTTTCTGCTTCTTTGAGTGATGCTGTTTGACCAGCGCTGTCCTCGACTTTTGCTTCATTTTTCCCCTGATTATCTAAAGTTAATAATTTAGACAAAAACATCAGAGAACAGAGAATCAAACATTAATATATACTGTACCTCATTGTCAAAATTGTGTTTTTTGTAATGTCATCATTTTTAAATTTGAAATATCTTCTTTATCAAACATGGCCGACCCACCATCTGTTGCCTCTTTAGCTACGGCTCCTGGACGTCTTCCTCTACGACCCGGCGTCTTCTCTGATCTCTCCGCTTCTTTTTGTTGCTCCTTCTCCAGCTGCTCGGCGTTTCTGGATGATCGCCCTCTGCGAGGTGTTTTTACCTCCTGCTCACTTTCCTAATGATTAAAGATTTCATTTAAATACTTTATCCCCAACTTTGTTTTGACAATAAAGCTAAAATCTGATCAAGGTTATACTTACCTCAACAGACTGCTGTTCATCCCTTTCATCCTTAGTGCCATCTACTGTGCAAAAAATAACAGCAGAACTTCACTATGGCTCAATTTCGCCCACATTCACTGTTGATATTTTTATTTAGATGGATTTTCTGTTGAGATGCATACAGTGATGCCCTTGTTTTTCCTGTTGTTGGATTTTGTAAAACTGAAATGTTTTAGGGAGTCTCATTACATTTGTTGTGGAACTAACATTTCAGAAAAAAGATCACCATACAAAAGGTAAAGGACGGTGGTGGTAGAGTGATGCTCTGTTAGAGTTGACATTTTCGACGCCAACTTAAAGACACGTAGGATAATATTGCAATCTACCGCGTTAGTATTAATTAATTTCTTATAGTTAAAAATGTTTCAAATATAGCCAAAACAAAAACTTTGGAATAGTAAAGTTGGATTAAAGTGTAATAAATTAAACTAAACGCACCATTTTTAACTGAAAGCTTTCTTTTACGTCCTCTTCTTCTTTCAGTCTTCTCTTCCTGTAAAACAAAATTGTTCCTGATGAAAGCTGAGTCACCAAACAAATATTTGCACTTAAAAATATAAAGCTGGATGTTAAACAGCCCACCTTTTGTGACACGTCTGAGCTCTTCCCATCTTCCTGACTGTCTGTGCTCGAGACATTACCTGCAAGATTCAGGCAGACAGCAAATAGATTAAGTGCAAAAGGAAGAATATTTTGTGGGAAAAAGAGAAAATCACACTTAAATATACAATCATAGATGTTAGTAGAATAGAAAAATCGACTCACTGATTTGTTTGACTAATTTGGCCTCCAAGTTTGTTTCTCCAGACTCAGTTTTGTCAGATATGTCAACTTCCATCTACACCAAGTTGAAGCAGAGAAATATATATAAATTAAAATAACAATGAATACGATTGGTTGGAGGGAACTTTAGAGCTAATAAAAAGACTATGACTTACGTTCTCCACATCACCTTCCTCTGGTGTCTTACTCTCAGGTTCACCTACATAATAAAAGAAAATAATTTCTTACTATTTGTTTCATTTAAATAAAGAATGCATTTGATAAAACTGGAATAATTTTCTCTTACGATTATCAGTCCTTGTCTGGTTATTTTCACTATCCTCCTCCACCATTTTACTCCGAGTTTCAGCTATGTATGTATATGATTAAAAATAAGTGGCTAAACATAATTCTTTGATTCAATAAAAACATCATATTTGATGAAACTTTACATTGATCATCTTTTGTCTGGTTTTCCTCCCCTTCTCCCTTCACTGCCTAGAATTTAAAGGTTGATAAGTGTCAGAACTTATACTTGAAATAAACCAAAGTAAGTTATATTTGTTTCACCGTAGCCTTATTCTCTGCTCACCTCGTTGCTGGTTTCTAGGACTGCAGCATTTTGTTCTTCTTGTTCTTTAGGACAAGACAAGGTTAAAACAACAAAATGGCAGCTGGAACATTCAAGTCAATGTCAGTCTATCAGCACTCACCAGTTTTACTGGGGATCTGGGAGATTTGCTGAGTGCAGCCAGAAGCCGAGCTCTCTCCTTTGCTGCTGGTAATTTCTCCCGTTTCTGGCTCAACAACAGGTAAAAAAGCTGATGGAAAAAAAGGTTGTCAAATAGAAAGCATTTTTCAGAAGATCTAAACGACAAAAAAAAAAGTAGAATAAAAACCATGTTTAAGAATTTACCCTCATCTTTGTCTGCTGGTGCTGCTATTATTATTATGTCTGCTGAAATATTAGCAGCTTCCATTACTTCATCCTCCTGTAGAGAAACACAGCCGTAGTTTTCCTCTGATAACAGTATTAATACCACTGAATGTTTCGGTGATTAATTACCGGCGGTGGAGCCGTCTCCGACATGTCCGACTCAATTGTGTCCATCTTGGATTCTGAGTCATCCATAAACAGATGCAAGTTACAAGTAACTTTTCAGCAAGATATAAGAACTTGTTTTAAGTCAATAATTCTTTAATACTGACAAAAATTGTCTGTTCCACTGGCAGATTTTTTTTTTCACTTATAGCATTAGAAAAATATCTTGTCAATATTTTTTAAATTGTGTTCATTGACTACTTTATGGAATAAAAAAAGGTACTTTGAGATTCAACGATTTGTTAATTTCTACAAACCTGCAGCAGTAAGTTGAGATGCAGATGATGAAGGTTCAATGGGACTCATCTCAACCTGAGCTGCTGTTTGAACTTGAGAGACCAGCTTCTCTTGCTCAGGTTGCTGAGAGGCAGCCGATGCCGTCTCTGTTGCAGGACCCTCGGCTTTGGGCGCCGTCTGAACTGGAGAGAACTGCTTCTCGTCCACAGCTAGGTGTGATGCAGCTGGTAAACTTTCAGTTTCAGTGTGCTCAGTTAGAGGTGCTGCCTCCACTGGAGAGAGCTGCTGCTCCTCTTCTGCTGCAGCAGTTTCTTGAGTTGCATCTGGTGTCGTTTCAGAGGCAGTAAACTCAGTTAAAGATGCCGGTTCCTCTGGAGACATTTGACTTTCCTCTTCGTCTGCAACAGCTTGTTGAGGTGCATCCACTGAGACTTCAGTTGCAACAGGCTCAGTTGGAGGTTCTGCCTCCACTGGAGAGGGCTGCTTCACCTCTTCAGTTTGTGGAGACACGGCGGTCACGGCTTCAGTTGCAGTGAGATCAACTTCTGGTTCTGTTAGACCGGGAGAAAGCTGATTCTCCACTTCAGCCTCAGCATCTTGTGGAAATGCTGTTGCTATGGTTTCATTTCCACTTGCTGCGTTTGGCGGATTCTCCTCCTCGCTTGTTGCAGTCTGTTGAGATGCGGATAGCAAAGTTTCAGTGGGATGAAGCTGAATCTGCGGCGCTTCCTCCACTGGAGAGAGCTGCATCTCTTCTTTGCCTGATGCAGCTTGTTGAGATGCAGCAGTTTCAGGCTCAGTTTGAAGAGACGCTTCCTCTGGAGAGAAAACAACGTCTTCTTCTGCGGAGGCTGATTGCTGACTTGCTTGATTTAGCTCCACTGGAGTGAGCTGCTTCTCCTCCTCAGTTGCGGTCATTTCAATCTGTTGTGGATCCGGCGAACGCCGCGGCGACTCCTCCCTCATGTCTTGGACAATTAGGGTGGATGAAACCGTGCTATCAGGATCCATGGAGAGCAGCGTCAGAGCGGCTTCCTTCATCTTCATGTCGGCGTCCTGAAGCTCCATCTCGGGAGTCACTTCCTCTTTCAGGCCTGCAGATGGAAGCCGGGCCTCAGCTGACGTACAGACATCCATGAGCGCCAACAGGGCGTCGGCCTCGGCCGGTACCACCGGCATCTCGCGGAGCCGTGACTCCGTCTCTCCCTCGGACGGCTCAGGGGTGATGTCACTTAAAGCGTCGCAGGTGTCGTCTGAGAAGGACGTGGCGACTGTGGCAGCAACAGGATCAGACTCGGTGTTTGTGTCTTGTAGAAGATGTTGTTTCGTCGATGGATCTTCCGTCTCGATGGCTGAAGACTTGGCGGATTGATCCAAGGTTTCTGGTCCGTCATCTTTCTGTGGTTTATCTTCTGGACTCTCGCCCTTCTTTTCTGGAACTTTGTCTTTCTTCTCCAGCTTCTTCTTAGAAATTTTAAGCTCTGGTTTTTCATGTGGGGCGTCTTCAGACACTTTCTTCTGCTCTTTAGTGTTTCCATCTTTTTTCTTCTCCTTTGCTGCTTCAGGTTTACAGACAGCAGATCCTCCAGCGCTTCTGACGTCGGGACTTTGAGATTTTTTTTCTGTTTTCACTAAGAGGGAAGACTTTCCCTCTTCTTTGGATTTTGTCTTTGGTTTTTCTGCACCCTTCTCTTTCTCTGCAGGCTTAGCTTTTTTAGGATCTTTGTCAGCTTCAGTGTTTGGTTTCTGTGTCTTCTGGCTCTCTGCTTTACTTCGTTCTTTCTCACTGTCTAGCTTAGATTTGGGTTTGTCTCCTGGTCTGTCCTCAGAGTGACTCTTTGACCTTTTCAACCCTTCCTTGGAGTGTTTCTCTCTCTTCTTGACGTCAGAGCAAGGCTCCTTGTCAGACCGATCCTCAGAGGATCCTGCAGAATCTGGGCGAAGAAGATGCTTCAGATCACTTTTAAAGGCAGATTTGTCCAATTTAGCTTTTTCCTTTTCTTTGCTCTTCTCTTTTTCTCTTATTTTCTCCTTCTCCACAGACCCTCCTTTTATCTTCCTGGCATCTTTAGCACCTCCTTCATCAGTGCTGTCTTCTGTCACCTTTCCTTCTCGAGTACTTCCAGATATTTTTTTCTCAGTTTTGACCTTAAGCTTCTTCTCGACTTTTTCTTCAGAAGAAACTTTAGCACTGCTGTCCTTCTGCAGAGGTTCTTCCACTGGATGCTCATATTTCTTTTCATGTTTCTGTTTGAGCTTGGAACGTTCATCAGACTGGCTGCGCTCTTTCTCTTTGCGTTCTTTGCGAGGCAGACGGTCAAATTTCCCAAACGAGCGATGCTTGAGTGCCTCTTGGGAGCCTTGTTCCAGATCCAGGATGAAGGAGTGAGTCTGGCTTTTGTCAGGAAGCTTCTTTGTGTCGCAGGAATCTTCTGAGACACCGCCACTCGTCCGCCCAAGCCGGTCGTCAGACGATGCAGACTCGGACAGATGTCTCACTAGTTTAGCTTGTGGGGTCTTTGAGGTTAAGGGTTTCACTTCCTGGATTTCAAAACAACAGAACAAAGTGGAGGTTTGTAATAGCTCGCCCATCCAAATGACAAACATGTTTGATCCTCTTTCTGTTGGCGTTCTCATACCACTTTCCTGGGTATTTCTCCTGCTTCTCCTTTCTTCTTGCTTGAAACATCTCCCTCTTTTCTGGAAGACATTTACAACATTTTTAAAGCTTAGGAATCCTCAAAAAAAATCTAAAGCGTTTGCTGTTTTTAGAAGAGGAGCTTCTAATAACACACCTTGAGTCTAGTTTCCTCTTCCTGTTGAGCGCCATTTTTTTCTCCAGGACCTTCTTCTCTTTGCGGGCTTCTTTGGCCTTGGGGCTCTCCATGCCAGCAGCGTCAGAACTCTTTGCTTTTTTGCTGTCTGATTAAGATAAAAACATGCTAAATGATGCAGTAGATTCACACTGCAAGGGAAATAACAACATGGTATTCAACACTTTAAGACACGTGCAAAATATTTGAATTTAGCTCCTCTCAGTCACGCTCTGGTTGGAAGGAGTGCATCTGTGAACATCAATTTTCTAGTCTTCTCTCAGATTCTTGGAGATAAAAGTCTGAACTTTGACTAGGCCATTCAAACACATGAACAAGCTATGATATAACAAGGTGTTAGCTTTCTTCCACATGTTGTGTTTTCTGTTACATTGACAACACACAAAATCTTACTAAGTATTTTTGGTCTAATTTCTAGTGCAAATATCCTAGCACACTTGAAATAAGACAAAAGTAACTTACAGTAACTTTTCAGCAAGATATAAGAGTTTGTTAAAGTCAATAACTTCATATTGATGAAAAGGTTTTAATTTAACTGACACATTCTTTGCACTTATAAGATGGGAAAAACTGTCTTATTATAAGGCAAACAATATGGAACTAGTTCTTTTCAATATTGATGAATTATTTACTTACAACAAAGTAGTTTATATTATTTCAAGTGTACTAAGATGTTTGCACTAGAAACTAGACCAAAAATACTTGATAGGTCAAAAATTTCAATACCCCCCCCCAAAACAACAATGAAAAAAAAACATGTATTATTTTCCTTCAACTTCACAGAAAATTTCACTACAATACATTAAAGTTTGTAACTAAAGTGTGGCAAAGCATAAAAAGTTAAACTATTTAACTAGAAGATGTGGGAATGAAATAAAGTGTAGAAAAGTAATTGTTGGGGTAACATTGACCTAATTAAAGCCTGGGTTGAGGCTGAATTACTTGGAAATAACAAATGTTCTAAAAAAGAATTCAATTTGTCTGTTTTGTTTGAAATTGTATGAAGAATGTTACTTTTATGCATCATTCCAAGACAAAGATCCAAATAAACACACCTTGCTCTTCAGCCTGCACAGCTTTCTGTTTGCGCTTCTCCTCCATTCGCTCTCTGTTCTGCTGCCTCTTCAGCAGCCTTTCTTCTTTGTCTTTTGCCTGATAAATCAACAAATCCAAAATTTACGTTTTCTTTGTGCGACCGTGCAGCTTGAAAATTTACTTTCAACATGAAAAACAAAAGTTCTGGTCATCTAAACCACATTTTTCTGAACTCACAGCAGATCTGCGACGTTCCTCCACAGTGACCTCATCATCTGAGTCGCTATAGTAACGAGAGTAGAGGAAGGGTTTGTGGACATATGCTTTACGGCGGGGTTTACGCTCCCTGTCTTCGCCTTCCGCTTCCTCACTGGTGGGTTTCCTCTCAGCTTTCTCATCTTCATCTGCAGATAAATCAAAATGCAAACTAGAACAAAAAAGCTCTAACTCTGACTTTGATTCTTTATAAAAAGTTTCAAATAATTTTAGCAACAATGAAAAACTGGAGGCAGAGACCATCTGGCGGAAGCTGGCCCTCTTCGGAAGAATCGGAGAGCTGCTCCTCCACGTCACTTTCCTCCTCAAAAGAGGAAAGGTCGCTGGTGTGGACGGAGCTCACCGTGATGTCACTCAGGCCTTCGAGGTCTGAGTCCTCCAAAGAGTATTCTGCAAACCAAATAAACACAATCGTTTCAAATCTTTGTTTAGCCTGAAAAAACATATTGGTTTATGAACTAGATCTCTACTGATCTCATTCTTTTGGTCCTCATCCATATCTCATGACCAGAGATAGGAGTGACAGCAAAGATTTTTGACCCACCTCTTCCTTCCTTACAATAACTGACCCTGGGCCCACATTACTGCAGATCAGCCACAAATATATCTATCCATCTACTTGGTTCATAAGAATAGTCACCTTGGAATAAGGCACCAAGGTTTGTAAACCCATCCAGGAAGAGACTGTAATATTTCCATCATTTCAAAAACAGGAATATAAACGATATCTTAGAAATAAAATAGTAGGAAAATAGTTAGATTTGATAAATTATTTTCTTTTCTTTAATTTTCCAAAACTAATCAATGAATGAACACATTTAAAATATAAGACTTAAAAATTATGTCCAAACATTTTATGTTTACAGTGGAAACACCCTTCTTAAAAAAACAAGTCTGATTCATAATGAAATGGTTTATTAAGAACTTTGATTCAAAAACAAGAAAATAAATATCTCTATTAACACAAATGCACTGTACTCAGTGAATTATGCAGCTGTTTGTTCATAAAACATTAAAATAAAAAAATAGCTCACCCTCTTTTATCCGCTCTCTGGCTTTCTGCTTGGCTTGACTCGTGGATTTCACTGCCTCATCATCAGACTTGTCATCCGAGACCTTCCCACTCACTTTGCTTGTAGGTTTTTCTTTCTCTTCCTCCTCTTCAGTTTTAACCTCCTCTTTTACTTGTTCTTTTTCCACTTCCATCTGCTCTTCTAAGCTTTCTGCCTTCACTTCTGCTGTTTGGATTTCTCCTACCACTGCCTCCTCCAGTGACCTTCCTTCCTGGTTATCGTCACTTTCTTCAACAACCTCCATGTCTTGCTCGTTTTCTTCCACCAGCTCCATTGGTTCATCCAAAACTTGGATTTTACCGCCTCTTTCGGTTGCTGAACTGGTCCTGACGTTTGCCTCCTGATTAAGAGAAGTTATGGTATCCAGGATGGACATGGCGTTTCTGCCGGGAGTTGAAGCTGATGATGAAGCTGTGGACAAATCAATATGTGTTTAAGATAATTTGTGAATTTTGTGGTAGAATAAACAGAAAGAGGTTATTCTGCAGTCATAGAAAGCATCAAGGGAATAAATGAAAAGTTACATACGTTGTTCAGGAACACTGCTGTCCGTCTTGATCTCTGCTGGTGTCAGAGGAAGTGGCGGTTCCTCGGAGCAGCTGCCCGGAGACAGAAATTCACGGACCACCCTCTCCACCTGCGGCCTGAAGATGTGATTAACTTTGGGATCAACCACCTGGGCAACAATCCTGTCCACTCCCTGCTCCAGCATTCCAGATCTGTGATGGAAACAAATACAAAAAGTGTCAGAAAATCATGTAACTGAAACCAGATATTAACAAAGATTGCATTAAAATAATAATAACAAAAAACTACACACCACTACTCTTTTTTCACTGTCTGAGATTAAACCAGACAAAAACGTTCCTGTTTTAGATTATCTAAAGTATTTCGATTTCTTAAATGCTAGAACTAATTTTCTTTTCATTACGCCACTTTGTGACTAATTTAGCGTTATGCTAAGGAAGACCCAATGGCTCTTGAGATGTTGCTTCAATACTTTTACATAATATTCTTTTCTCATGCTGCTGTCTGTTTTAACTTTATTTGATGTGTATAATGATATTCTTAGCAGCTTCAGCCAGGATTTTCAAGAGGTCTTTTCCTTTTGTCCTGTAAAAATCAAGTGTATTCTTTGGACATAGTAGCCGCCACCTCCTGCCTGAACAGCAACGTGTCCAGGCTCATGTGGTTTATACTTTCAGATAAACGTAGCACTTTAAGGAAAATTGTGTCAAGAGTAATCTTAGTGTATGTGTGTTTCTGACTTTGAAGAAGTAATAAAAGCGACTAAAACGTTCTGGCAGGTGTTTATTGTAAATATCTGGCTTCAAAAGTACTGATTATTAAGAAGACTGTTTTTTAAAAAGATATAAGAAAAATATACAGTTTTTCCCCTTACTGGAGGACGAGCTGCCGGATGTTGTTTCTCAACTGGTTTTTGTTCAGATGAGGGCTCCAGGTGTGATTAGAGAGGTGATTGGAGACAAAGTTGTCCACTCTTTGTTTCAGGTTCAGGTAAGCTGGCTGCAAAACATTAATCACAAGTATCTACTCATAGACAAACAAAAAGCTACAAAGTCATCTACAAAGTGGGCAATGGCTGCTTGAGGACCCCAAGAAACTCATTGTGACAATGCGGCGGGTTCTGTAAAGATTTAACAATCTTGTATTTTTCATTTACAACAAATTGAGATTCAAATTAAACTGTAGACTCATTTTGAAACAAATCCGATGAGAGGAAAAAAAAAAAAGCTCACATTGAGGAACTAGCAAAAAATATTTAGTAAACATGCTTCGGATTGAAAATACTAATAAAACACAACAGAACATCTACTTAAACTATAATCTTTTCGTGAGCAGTATAAACACTGATACAGAAGAAGTTGTGATTTCGACCGTTACCTTTGTATCAACGTCTGCTAGACAGTCCCTCCTGAACTGGTCGAAGAGTCCCTGTGTTTTTAAATGACTGACGATCATTGAGACCAGCTGCGGGTCCCCCGGAGGCAAACCAGCCATGTTTCGGTGAAACCTGGCTTTATTTTATGTGTTAAAACAGGACAGAAATTGGATAAACATCAGGGGATGTCCCACTTTAAGAGCACAAGCTACCTGTTTGGGGATGTGACGTCCACTGGAAGAAAAGCGCTTCGAGAATGAGCCGGAAGAACTTGGTAATGGTTTTCCCCACCAAAATAAAAGTCTAATATTCAGATAAAAAACAACATTCAAAACTTTTGAAGGATCTTTTAAAGATTTTTCTTTTTTTTAATTTAGTACGTTTTGTCAGTGGTAGTACTGTCTTTTACAAACTGTGTTGATTGTAACACTAAGATTTAAAAGCCATCGTTTTTAATTGTATGTATTTTCAAACATTCATTAAAGCAGTGTGGATCAGAGCTGTAATCGATTCTATTGAAGTATCCTAAAACCTTTATGTACTAAAACAGCATTGTCTCCAAATGACGACTAAAACTTCAGTGAAGCTATGCTTCAGTTCAAATTTATCACTCATCCACTTTAAATTGTTTTTTTTTGTTTTGCTCATTGTTAATGTAACGTCTTCTACCGTTGTGTATTATTGGAAATATTTTTTTCTGCTGTCAGTGTGTATGTTTTAAACCCAGAGCGCCCCCAAGTGGCAACAAATTCTGTCTACTAATAAACGAAAAGAAGGTATGTTTCAGCAAATTAATTCAATTCTGAGAAGCCAGCTACCAAGTTAGAAAGTAAATTGGCCCCATTTCAACAGCGGTATGTTAAATACTGTTTTGATAAAAGTGTATAATTCTTGGCTACCAAATGTGTTTTACAGCTGACTAAACAGAGCGTCAAACAGCAAAACACTCATGCGTGAAGCTAAAAAAAAAAGAAAATTCTAGCAAAATTACATCCTCGACCCTTTTAGTTTTAATCGAAGGGGACAAAAGATAATTGGCAGCGGTGGGATTCGAACCCACGCCCCCGAAGAGACTGGAGCCTTAATCCAGCGCCTTAGACCGCTCGGCCACGCTACCTCATGGCCTACATCCTCGAAAAATTGCTGTCATGAACAGCTGCAGGGCAATTCACGCTTCTATCATTACCGTCACTATTAGTACTAAACTTTATTTGGAACTGCTATATTAAATACAAAGCTAAAAGTTGAGCAACATATTTAAGCACAAAAACAAAACAAAACAAAAAATCTGTTAACCTTTACATGTGTTGCAAAGACATGTAAAGGTGTCTATTACCATTTAAAAAGAAAACAAATTTATTTTTACATAGTACAAACTTGTTTGCTGTAAAGAATATAATTTTAAGAACTTTAACAGGAGATAAAATTATGCATGCTTTCCAATCTGAGCTACAAAAATCCCATCTTGATCTGGAGAAAATACTTGCATGTGCCAATAGTAATAATAGCAGTACTTGTTATTCAAAGGCAGTATACAACATCTTAAAAGCAATACACTGAACAAAAACTAAACCACCAACGTAAATAGTAGAAATACAAAAAAGAAATGCTGTATTAAAAAAAAGTTGTTACATTTGCAAACAATAGGTGCAATTTAATCAATTACAATAATCATGCATTTTCTCTTAGAAGCAAAAGAAGTGAACCTTAACTTAAAAAAAAACTCCTATTGAAAGGTTTCAGCTAAATGAGGCTAATACCCGCTGCTTATCGGTATAATGTATCCCCAGTTACAAAATGCGCCGGAATCATGGCAGTGATAAGACCAGCACAAAATCTTTTGAAGGATAGTTAAAAATGTTCAGAAAATAGGCTGCAGGTTAGGGGGTTCAGGGCTTCTTGGTAGGGCAGGTGGGAGGAAGGAGTCTGTGTGAGTTGGCCTTCACCCAGGGGTGGTCAATAACATTCTGAAGAGGCAGACGGTCTATGGGGTTGTGGCGGAGCAGCTTTGAGATCAGATCCTGGGCACCATCAGAGATGACTTTGGGGAAGCTCAGATCCACCTGAGAAAAAGAAAGAAAGGAAAAAAAAAAAAAAAAAAAAAAGATCAGCATGGTGAAAAATACCTAGGTTTTTGTTTATTTCACAAGGTATTTAGAACCAATACTGTCATACAATATATATTTAACAGGAAGTAGAATTGTCATTTTTTAATTAAAGACAGGATGAAAAAAGATTGAAAGTACCATATCAACATAATTAGTTTACTCAAGGTTATATTGTAATAACCTTATACAGAATCATTCCTACTTTGAAGCCAAATATAGCAAAATGTCTTCCTGAAGCACATTATTTACCAAAGTAACCAGACTTTTCTGTGCACAACTACTGAACTCAGCAGTCTAAAGTTATTATACCTGCAAAGAAAAACAAACCTTCATAATCCTCTTGTACGTGTCTGTATGACTCGCTGTTTCAAAGGGCGGGTTGCCAACTAAGCATTCGTAGCATAGGACTCCGATGCACCATAAGTCTACTTTCTCGCTGTGAGTGTGTCCCTCAATCATCTCAGGAGGAAGGTAATCCAATGTCCCGCACATGGTGCGACGTCTGTAAGGAGGGTTAACAAGAGCATAAAAAGCTGAAATAAGTTACGTTAAGGGGCAGCATAATCCAACAGTGGTTCTCAGAAATGTTAGGTTCTTACCTTAGAGAAGGTGCATGGACAGACCAACCAAAGTCAGCTATTTTCAGTTCTCCACGAAAACCAAGAAGTAGATTCTCTGGCTTGATGTCACGGTGGATCACTTTCTTCTCATGGCAATACATCAGCGCGTCAGATATCTCCTCCATGTACTGGAAGTTTAAATTAAGATTTGATTAATGCACTGAAACAAATATACAAGGAATTGAAGACAACGTCTTCCGTTTTTCTTTTTAAAATTAGCTTTTACCGTTGCTGTGCGCTGATCATCAAACCGTCCATACTTCTGGAGTTCTTTGTACATTTCTCCACGTGGAGCGTACTCCAGCATCAAGAAAACCCTCTTGCGATCATGGAAATAATTGTAGAACCGCAGGATGTTTGGGTGTCTAAGAGGGGGGAAAAAACTGAATAAACAGACTTAACGTGTAAAAATGGTCAAATAAGATATGCCCTTAAGGTAAAAAGAATGATAAAACAAGAATCTGTCACTGTTATCCACTCAGTCCAACTCAAAAACCTGTTTCAAATTGCAACCACACACGTCAGTGTTTTCTGACATTTTATGTGCAGTTGTACTTTAATATATCCATATTTGGAAAATATATAAAACAGAACTCTGTAAAATGCCAATGGCTTAAGATACTGCTTTATAAGCAAGCCCATTTTAAAACTTCAAGAAACGTTTGCACCGAATCAGAGTAGAGGAAGACGAATAACGCACACTTTATCAACATCATTTCAAAAGAAAAAAAAAATTAAACATTATGCATAATTTGCCCTCCACTTGAAGTTTATACTGTACTTTGTATTGGTCTCTCTATATTCTAACAAAAATACAGAAAATGTGGTAAAATCATGACTGACTTTGCAAGCTTTATACTGAAGAAAACAGACACTTAATTGAAGTCATAATTTTTACCTAAAATGTTTCCAGAATAGTCAAATAACCATCACAAAGATAGTGTTTTACTACAAAATTAAACTCAATAACTAATCTTAATTAACACAACCAATATCTTATAGGTTTGCATTAGTGATGTGATAAATATTTACACAAATACCTTGAAAGATAATATTCTAATCTTTGTTGTGACCATTTATAAGTTTGAGCTAAGTTTTGAGCCGTCCAAAAATACTAGAAAAATAATTAATATAATTTACACAAAATACAACAAGTCTAACAGAAAAGAAATATGACAAAACCTGAATTACTAACTTCAGATGTGATTGAATTTCAATTTCTCTCCTCAGTTGATGCTCCACAGCTTCCTTCTCCATCTGGGACTTAAACAACACCTTCAGCGCCACAACAAATTGGTGCTTCTTCTCCTTTGCAAGGTAGACATTGCCAAACTTGCCCTTTCCAAGAGGTCGACCAATGTCGAAGTCGTCAATTGTAAGTTTCCTGATATAAATTAGAAAAATGTTTATCATCATAAAGCAAAATAAACAGATATGATGCTTTTTTTTAATGCACTTACTTTGGTGGTGAAATTAAAGATGAGCTAGCACATTCTCTCCCAGGACCTTAAAGCAATAAATCATGAAAAACTACTAAAAATGTGTGCTTATGCAAATCTGATTTGCACATATAAGGAAAGACTTACCTGTAACATAACTTTTCTCTGCATCAACTTTTGGCTTCACAAGAACACGTTGTGGTCCAGTCACACTCGGAGGTGCAAACTGAAATTCAGAGTAGAAAGATAGAAAGATAATCATACCTTATAACAGAAGTTATTACTTCTACCAGTACTGAATCCCATGTTCCAAGTAAAAGTATTTTTAAAGGCTTACCACAATGAAGGTTGAGCTTAACTTTTTTTTTTAATGGAGAATTACCACTAACCTGTCTTTGAAGACCCCTGGGCTCATGATTTTCCTTATTCTGTAAACAAAGGAAAAAAAGGATCAGATTCTACTGGTCCCGGATTCTGAATACATACAGTATTTGAGTGCCGAGTCAAATCCATCTACAGCTAAAATTTTCTACTTTTTGCTTTTTTCGCCAATATAGGAGGTAAAGTAAATGTCAGGATTGTATTACGTTGGAAATTACTGGCAAAATTTTGTTAGCACTATCTAGCCTATTTAAACAAAGATAGGTATTCGCTTTAAAAACTTTGAAGAACGCTGACGTTAAAGTTAATATTTCAGACCCCAGAGTTTACTTTAACCACTTCCCATCATGTTTGCTCATTTATATAAAGTTTAGCTGAAGAGGTCATTTTATGTGTACAATTTGGCCTCCTGCTAACGTTATTTGTTTGAAGACACGAAGCTAAAATTAGCTAAAGACTGCATCAACATATTCCGAAAAGCTGTCCAGAAAACCTAAAATTATATCTACTTGCATCTAATTGTTGATATAAAAACGTAATAATTACCTGCATTTCAGAAACAAATACAGGTTTTAACTTTAAAACCGTTGAGAGTCCAACTTTGAGTTTAAAACCACTCAAGCCGCCAACGTTTTCAAAATGTCGGTTTGCTCGCATAGGATTTGTCAGTCATTTTGTACACAAATCCATTCTATTGGTTGGAACAGCTAGAGGAAGGAAGTGCGTGATTGGTCCGTAGCATCATTTGACCCGCCCTATCTTGTGCTCGCATGCTGTTGGACCACGGCATGGGGAGGAGGGGTTGGGTTGTTGGGGTTAGATCTACGACTCTACCCTTAAACCGTTTTGATTGGACAAATTCTTCCCCTTTCGCTCTAAATGTTCGGTTATACTCATAGTGGTTGTACTCCTGCAGTAAATGTAGTTTTAAGTTGAATATTTTACAGACATTGTCTCTCTGATTCACTAGAGGCAGCAATGGCTTATCAAGTCGTGTCACGACGCCGGTTAGAGAGAGCTGTGTACTCGCCTGATTTAGATTTTCAATTATCCTTTATTTTATATTAATATTTGTACGTAACACGATGGATTATTCTTTAACATCTGTGAGCTTCATGTGACCAAAAGACTTCAAATTGATGTAGAATTGTATTACTACACTGAACAAATGAGATCCACAAATTTCTGTTAATTTTAATTCATTTCTTTATGTCAAAGTTTTATAAGGAAATCATTGATATATTTCAAATAGCTTTCAAAGTGGCTAAGTTTCTATGTTGGACTGATTAAACACATTTATTTTTATTACAATAAATTGTATGCTGAGAAGCGGGGAATTACCTTTCCTTTAAATAGCAGTTGTTGTGGTTGTTTTCTTCTGCTTGAAAATACAGATCAGCACTTAAAAATTGTGTTGCATTTGCTCTTGTAATGTTTGTCAGGTGTTAAATTTTGCTTCATGATGGGAAAATCTTTCAATGGGAGAAAAAGTCAAAATAGAAGAAATCTACAAGGAGGCAAATACTTTTCTTGGCACTTAACATGAAGTTAAAACCAACCAATGTAGAGAAGCTTTACCTAAAGAAAAGCTTCAAAATACCGGACATTTTTAAAAAAAAACAAGGAAAGACAATTTATGACTCAGAATTTATTTGCAAAAAAATATTTTCAGCAATTTCATTATTACAAGATTTGAAGTCAAATGCAACATTATTTAGATCCTTACTCCAAATCTTCCATGATTTTTGTTAATAAAATAAAAACATTGATATCATTTTGTACTCATCACCTCTAAATTTCACATCAGCAAAGACTAAGTGAAAGAATATAGTCATAAAAATGTTAAACCAGCCTTTACATGAGAAAATACATGAATTTCTGAGTGTATACAAAGTTAGAAAGCAGTTAGGCAACAGGAAACAGGTGGATTGTTTCTTATGACATCTTCAGTTCTTTGACTCAAACACCTGCATGTCTGTTGAAAGCCAACAAGTGAATGTTCTGCTTTGTCTTACATTAAGATGTTCTGCAAATGATTTATTTTTTTCTTAATGTGAAAACATGTTTCTCCTTGCGTAATAACCTTAGTTACTTTAAACTGACTGGTTGGTAATATAGTAACAGTAAGATAATACTTGTAGTTAAACTTAACTGTTACTTGATGAACATGCAGCTCAGAAACAGTGCTGAAGAATTTTGTTTCATCAAAGTGTTCAAGCAAATCGATATGTTTTGAAAAAAGTGATCTTTTAAAGATCTAACTACGGAAATCTGAAAAATCTAAAGTTTCTTTAAAATAATTTTCTTTGTTTCTATTTTTATGTGGCTTTGCATGTAAATGTTAGAACTTTTTCTGCTTGAAATGCTAAATTATGTGTACTAGGCGTAACAAAACTAAGAGCTCTACAATGGAGGCCATTTCCAATCAAGATGATCTAGCACTTTTTTCCCCATTACATTGACAAAGTTTGCAAAAACATATTCACAAACTGTTAAACTATAGTCTATAGTCATTGCAAGACCCTGTCATGTTCTCTATGTTGCCTATAGAAACTCTTAAATCTCCCAGTAACTGTCATGTAAAGGGAATAAATGCCTGTTAGTTACTTGAATAGATTCAGTCTACATTTATCTGAACAGAGCAGTTAGTAAAAACCAGCGAGCATGATGGCAACAGACCAGCCAGTGAGCGGCGCAGACTTGGGAAGGGATCAGTCCCATCCAGTGTCCTGTTCTCATCATTACTTTCTCCACCAGCACCTCCTTCCTCATTCTGCTGCTCCTCACCACCTTCCTGCTCCTGTCCTTCCTCTGCAGGAGGACTCTGCCGAGGCTGGAATGTAACATCTAAAAACTCCAGCTGGCGGAGCCCGCGGAGCATCCTGCAGCTCCGCACGATCTGCAGCTCACTGAGTGTACAGGCCCAAAGGTGCAGACATTTTAGGTCCTTCAGACGGCTGGCACAGAGCAAGCCCGGGCCCACCTCCTTCCCACCAAGACTCAGCTCCTCTAGTCCAAGCCACCCTGCCCCCAGTCCAAGGGAGGCCATCTGTAACTGGTAGCCCTGTCGTCCTGTAATGCCTATTTCAAGATATTTGAGTCTTGAAAGCCCTTCCAGGCCTGAGAGGCCTTCTTTGGCTGCACAGCTCCTAAGTCCATTTGCTGTTACACGAAAGGTATCACGTAACTCCAGCCGACTGAGCCTCTCCCAGGATGCCAAATTCTGCAGATGCTGGTCTGTAAAAGACGGGACGTTATTGAGGACCAACCTCTCGACACCGATTCCTGAAGGAGACGCAATCCCCTTCCCTTTCTGACAGCGTCCTTTCTGTTGAGCACCAACACTACACGTGGCTTCGGCTCGTTCATGAGGTAGAGCAGGTGAAGTAGGCAAGCTTTGATTGAAAAAACTACGAGGCAGCTCACAGCCACGTAACTCCAGCACCCGCAAAGATCGGGGCAGGATCTGGCAGTTTGGTAAGCTTCTGAGATCAGCATGCAGAAGACAGAGTTTACTCAGGCGGGGACATTTGGTGGACAAAGCCTTGAGCCAAGACTCAGAGAGAAAGGTGCCGCCTCGGGCAGAGAGCAACAAACCACGCAAGCGAAGGCACCTCAGTCCACAACCCAGGTACTGACGCAAAAGGAACCAAAGGATCCGGGAGGTCACCTAATAGACAGAAGACAGAGCGTGAATGGATGTGTGAGAGTTGGAAAGAAAAAAAACAATTAATTTCTATCACTGACTGCATAGGTGCCCAAACACATATAGTGGCATAGGAGGATAATAAAGTATCTGTAGACCATAGCATCATACATAAACACTATGTAAAATTGCTTCACACACAGCATTTTTAGAAAATAAAGAAATATAGTATTTTCACAAACATTTTCCATTATAAAGATGTATAGTGCTAGTCAGGATGACTTGGGCTTTACACAGTAAAAGAAGAAAATCGAAATGTACTTTAAATATGGTATATTCTATATCACACAAAACAGTAGTGAAAAGAAAAATACATATACATTCTGAATTGAACATTGATATGAGCAATTTATTTGGTCACAGCTTTTACTTCACTGCTACACATTCAAGTAGACTCATTCTAAAAGCTTGTCCTCATCATTAAGGCTTTTATTCAGGTATATCAGAGTAAAAAAGGGCAGATTGCAAATTCACACCAATCTTTTCAGATTTTTATTTGTGGAAAGTTTTGAGATCCCTATATCCGTTAATTTTCCCCTCCCAATTATGAATTACTTTGTATTGCTCTAAGAAATACAATCCCAATTAAAATATATCGAAGCTTGTGGCAATGTGGAAAAGTTTAAAGGACGTAAATACTTTTGTAAAACAAATTATAAACAAAAATCTACTCTTACCCCTTTCCATGCAGTCAGATCAACTGTTCTCCACAGTCTTTGGTCTTTAACGAGGCGTTTCCATCTCTTGCACACTCTACACGGCAGGAAAAACAAAAGCAACAACAAAAAAACCTCATTTGAATGAGTCACAACAAAGAAAAAACAGCTTTTTGTCTCACAAGCAAAAATACTTACCTCCCAGCTCTGACGAGCTCTCTGACGCTTAAGTATGAGAGTACGTCAATTAAAATGTTCTCTGGGAAGTAGTCAAGATTACAGCCTTTAAATTCATCCATTTTGTAAACAAAACTCTCAACACGGACCTATATCCTGACGCACAAGGGTTGCGCCTAAATCAGCAATCCCCAAGAAACAGCTGCCGATACACTGAGTGACCTAAACCGGTGATGAAATCACAACTATGTATTATTTTTCGCTGGAACAATAGCGACTCGGTCGATGCAGCCTTTCTCTAAATGACACTGGAAAAAAGTATTTAAAAAAAGAGCAAAAGACTGCACCTTATTTAAGAAGACTGGCAGAGGAAGTGTTGCCACCTAACGTTCATTAAGCGAACAATCTCTTGCGCTTGCGCGGTTTACCGGTGTTGCGCTGAAAAAGGTACACCAACCGTAAGCATGTAATTCAGTCACCGGAAGCGCCTTTTTAAGACATTTGTATTCTTCAATAAATTAAATTAAATTCAAAAATAGTAAATATACTTGCGCTTTCCAACTAACAATGAAACCATAACGCATTTCATTATGTTATATATTTATGGTGGCAATAGACGCAGACTCAGTTCCTAAAATTTTCACCCGGAAATTCTCTTGTAGCTCAGAGAAAATATTTTTTTCTAATAATAGACTATTTGACAAGATAGTTGGAGAAGTGATATTAGTATAAGGCATTTAATAGCACTGGAAAACACGCGTTACTTTGTCCATTCACTTGCGAGAACACACTAACAAACGTAAACAGGAAAACGAGCGTCTTGAAATGATCTTCCCCTGACGGCGTTGCTTTTGTCGACACAACACCGGACAAGATGGCGACCAGCAATGGTGGAGGAATGGAAGTGGATGGAACAGGCAAGTAATTATGATTTAACCCACCACATAAACCTCGCACCGACATGAATGACCATGGAGGTTGCATCACGTGTTGTATATTTTGGTTGTAAGTGATCGTAACTGGAGATTTTGTCGTGTTTTAAGGTTGCTGACACAACCAGGATAACGTTCACATCTCTGTCTTCTGTTATTTTTCACTTTGAATGTTAAACAGCCACTTCTCATTTACTCTGTTTATTGCGTGAATCTTAATCTTTCCGCACCGACAATACTTGAATGAATCTTTGTTTTATTTGCCTATTTCAGTCAGCAAATAAAAATGTCACTTGAAGATCACAGCGCACGCATAGTATTTAATCTGTGTATAGTAATTTTAACAATACGTTTGGTATTAGATACCTTTTGAACAGTTTGGAAATGCATTTTTTTTATCCCCCTGGTTCGGTGTTATTCAGTTAATTGTTCATGCACTACCTAATGTCAACATATATTTAATGTATTGTTGTTGGAACATGTCTTTAGTTTTAAATCACACAATTCAGCCTGATGGTGCCACTTTCTATTATTACTGTGACATGCAAACCCCTCAGGATAAACAGGGTTTTGCTGATAAGACACTAGAGGTAGACATAAAAATCCTGACAAGCAGAGACTCTAAAATTCTAATAAATGTTGAAACTAAGATTACAAATAATAAAATAATTCAGTAAATAAGATATAAGTCAATTAAATTGTGCAATTGTTTTAGGCAACTGCAATGAGCATTTATTAATGAACAACCAATTACAAAAAGATTAAATTGTTATAAAGTGTGTTAAAACTAGAGGCATAATTAAGGTAAGATAAAATTCAGTTTAAAAAAAAACAACAGCCAAAACACACTGAATAATTGCCAGACGCTTAAAGTTGAGGTTGATCTGGATAAAGGAAAAAACGCTTTGTACTTGTGACAATGCAATGACAATAAAGTTGAATTCTATTCTAATTCTATTCTAATTCTAAAGTAGCAAAAGCAAATCAGATAACCTATATGTAAGTTTGATAATTGGTGAGTTAAACAATTCTAATCTAAATTTGACTGTGCTTAGTTATCACTAAGACCAGACTGGAGTGAATGGAAACAAATTTTAAAAAAGCACCAAAAACGCTTTTCATACATGGCTTTGGTTTATTGGATACTCTGATAACTGGCACTGCCTCCTCTGCTGATCTCTTTTCATTCTTGTTTGTAGTAATTCTTTTGTCATTGTTGTTTTTGCTTAGATAGTCCAGATTTTTGTGTGTTTTAGTTAATTTCCTGCTAAAGCCCACCTTGTGTGTTTCTTCATATATCTGCAGCCAGCCCCAGTGTTATGGCCTCAGGGGTCACTGGGAGTGTTTCTGTGGCCTTACACCCTTTGGTTATCCTCAACATATCAGACCACTGGATACGCATCCGGTCCCAGGAGGGCCGACCAATGCAGGGTATGTGTTATTTAACTTCAGTTCTTTACTCTTTAGCATATGTTTATGCATTTATAAAGACAGTACCGCCTTAGGTTTTTTTTTGGCATATCTTGACAAGCATTTATATTTAAAAGAACAACAGAAGTTTGTTTATAGCAGCATTAATTTAGATACACATCTGTTGTTTATTGTCTGCTTTGTCTTCTCAGTGATTGGCGCTCTGATCGGGAAACAGGAGGGTAGAAACATTGAGGTGATGAACTCCTTTGAACTAATGTCTCACACCATCGATGAGAAAGTGCACATCGACAAGGAGTATTACTACACTAAGGAGGAACAATGTAAGAATCAATGATTTCATTATCAATGCCAAAGAGAACAATTTGACAAATATAGAATAGCATAAGACAATTTCAAGGAGCATAAATTCAACGTTTGTGAAAATGTTGAATTTGAACATTTTCACAAGTTAAAATTGTAATCTTATTGGAAGAAATAAATAAAATGAAAGCATTATTTCTAGTCATTTTTCCAACTTTGGTAACCTGTTAAGGAGAGACAGAAATGTTTCCAAAACTTGTCTTAAGCTAAGTAACTTCATGAGTTGGAAAGAACTGAAAGGCATGAAAACTGGTTACAATAGTTTCTGAAAAATCATGTCTTCATGAAACGGAGAAATAAACAAGGATCTGAGTTATCATGACCATAATCCTCTACTTCATCTTTCTTTTTTGCTCTGAGGGAAACAACCCACTGGTGCTAACATTTTTCTGTGCCTGACAGCCATTTCTTTGCAGATTAATGTAACAAAATTGAATTAAATTTCCAATAAAACATAGCCTTAAACCTTATTTTTCAATGTAAGTGAGTCTTCCAATTGAACAATGGCACTTACCCCCAAATCAGTTACAAAGTGGCTTAAACACAGCAGATTTAATGTTTGGGTGTGCCCGTCAAAAACCCTGTAGAACATTTGTTTATGCAGCAATAAAAACTACCAGTTTCATGTCCCTCAGTTAAACAGGTCTTCAAGGACATGGAGTTCCTGGGTTGGTACACCACAGGTGGTCCTCCAGACCAGTCAGACATTCACATCCACAAACAGGTTTGTGAACACAAAAGCCGGTGGCAGCAGTTTAAGGCTAATTTCAGTGATCAAAATGATGAAACAACCTTATTTATGTGTTTCTGTTTTCCTTTTGCACCAGGTGTGTGAGATCATCGAGAGCCCCCTCTTCCTCAAACTTAACCCGATGACCAAACACACTGACGTAAGTCTACCTGCATTTCCAGTTCAAGGCTGGAGCAGCTGTGGATGGATTTCATTTTGATCCCGTCGCTTCCGTTTCGCTTTTTCCTTCAGCTTCCTGTTAGCGTTTATGAATCTGTGATAGACATCATCAGTGGCGAGGTAAGACTTCCTACCCAGCTCAGTCAAAATGCTTTTTTCCTACCATATTAGCTTAATTTCCTATTTATTTATGGGTTTTTTGTTATTGTTAACCAGGCCACCATGTTGTTTGCTGAGCTGACATACACTTTAGCCACAGAGGAAGCAGAGAGGATTGGTGTTGACCATGTGGCTCGAATGACAGCCACTGGAACTGGGGAAAATTCGACTGGTAAGTAAGCTTATCACAATAAATCACTTAATTACTGCTTGATAATTTCCATTCTAATGATGAATATTTTTTAAAGGGCAACTGTGTTTACAGAGACTTCATAATCCATTTCACTTATGGTTTTGGTTGTGTGTGACTTTTATTTCCGATTTATTTATTTTTAGTTGTTTTGTTAAATTTTATTTGATGATTGTTCTTTTGTATTTATTATTTTATTTAAAATATCTGCCAGTTCCAGTGTTTAGTGATTTATTTTTAACAAAATTAGTTTATTGGTCTTTGAGAGGGCAAACTTGTATTATTGTGCAATTATCATTATATTAATTGAAAATGGTCTTCAAACAATCATGTTATAGTCTATTACAATTGTAATTACTGCAATAATTTCTGGGACAAATTATCATCGAGGAACATTTGGTTTCATGACAGGCCTCCTGGTCAAAACAGACCATATTGACTCCTTAAGAGGTGATTAGAGGCTGGTTACAAACCAAAACCAAGACAAACATCCACATTTGAAATGATGTCTGTTTATCGAACATGAAAGATTCATGTGGTTATTTTTGTAGACAGGCTTGATTAACAAATGCGTCTTGTTTTTTTTGTTTGTTTTGTTTTGTTTTTGTTTTGTACCTGTACCACAGATTACATGAGAATATGCAATCCCTTCTCATTCAGATCAATTTGATGGTACATATTGTCATTTAAATGAATTTTATGGTTGAGTAACTGGATGCTTTGACGCTTATTTGTCCCTCTGTTTTCTGCTTTAGTGGCTGAACACCTTATTGCCCAGCACAGCGCGATAAAGATGCTCCACAGCCGAGTAAAGATCATTCTAGAGTACGTCAAAGCCGTCGAAGCAGGTAAGCAATCATATTTATGAGGCACAGAAGGGGAAAGAATATTAAGAAGTATATATACAAAGCAGCTGTTACCAAATATTTCTTCTCCTGTTTTTTCTTTTCAAAAACACTTCCTTAATTTTAAGTTGCACTTAGACTACATCCTGAAGTGTTATCTCACTGGATTCATCTTTCTTCTGTGTTTGTGTGACAGGAGAGGTGCCGTTCAACCACGAGATCCTGCGAGAAGCAAACGCTCTTTGCCACAGACTGCCGGTCCTCAGCACCACAAAATTCAAAACTGACTTCTATGATGTATGTAATCCCCATAACTGAGGATTCTTCTTCTTTTTTTGTTTAACAAGCATTTGGGTTCACTTATTCAACTGTTTATGTGACGAAGTAACACAGGCAAAATTCTTTGTAAGAACACGTCAATCAGCTGATACTTCATCTGCACCAGAAGCAGAAACACACGAGTTCTACGGCTACAAGTGCAAATTTTTTTTTAACACTGCTTGATTATATTAAAAGACCAACAGTTTTATAGAGCTGAGTCAGAAATGGGGTTTATGGATTCAGGGGAAAATGATGAGCAGTAAGTGGCGCATTTACTATTAAAACTCCATGACTGTGAAGAAAATTGGAGACAGGTTGTGTTATTGTGACGCTAACGTTTTTTTTAATTTTTCATTCAACCAATCAAAACACAAATAAACTCCAGAGTTTTAAACTTGGCCCAAAAATAATTTGTTCCTTCTGTCCAGTGGCAAAGTGGTTCTGGGTCAGGGCTGGGTCTGGCTAAGTGGAAAAGGTCAAATACATTTTACACAACAAAATTAAGGCTGCAGAATATATCAGAAATATATTGTCTGTACAATATCAGTGTGTGCAAGATTCTTATTGCTAGGACTGTTTGGAGTCCAAATGTTATCAACTTCTAATTTATATGCTGATGTAATATTTAGTTGGACAGAGTCTCATGCCTGCAGATGCCTACACTGGACATAAATGACTTCCCAATATGCTAAAGGTAAAAGAAGGTCAGAAACCCGATGTTACAAAGAAAGGAAAAAAGAAATTTGGTAAATATCGCAGCTATTTTAATAGCTAATATCTAATTATTTGCCAATATTAATGCCACTGCAAGATCTTCTGATATCGTGCAACTCAAAACAAAATCTGACCCTTGTCCTAGAGGAGAGGAACAAATCGACACATAGTTACTGAAAATATATCTTCTGACTGGAAGCAATTTTTTTGCGTGGTTGTTCATACTGCTAATTAAATGCGACTGCAGTCAGACTTCTGAAAGCCTGTATGCGCAGAAGAAGAAAGTTGTGTCACACAGCAGCGCTCTGTGTACAAAAATAAGTCGACATTATTGTCAGAAGATTATAACAAGACAAAGGAAGTTAACAAAAAGGAAGCAAAACTAATTGAAATGGCCTTTTGTGGAGCATTTACTGTAACTTCTGTAGAGAAGTTTGTTAGGAAGCTTTGTCAAACCAGCAGTATTCTGTGATGTGCTTCAGTGACAGAGCTCCTTTATAAGTTCATAATCATAATTTTCAGCCAATATTTATGTCTGTATTTACCCCATCTGATTTCTTCTGGTGCAGAACTGTGATGCATGTCTCACTTCAATGTTGGATAAAAAGCATCTGACTACAAACTTTTTGAAAACTATTGAATGCAGATCCAATGTAGTAAAACATAAAGACGTGGCACAGATCAGATTTTTTTTTATTTGGGTGAAAAGGTCCGAATTGGTCCGTTCAGATTGCCTAGTCAGATTTGATTGCCGTGTGAACGTAGCCTTAGTGTTTTACTGAAAATTCATGGCTTAACAAAATAACATTTTAAGGCTTTTGAAATGGTGGCAACAGATTAGTGTTGTTCAAAGAAACAAGTGCAGTAAGTAAGGGATGAACACTTTTTGTAGTTTCTCACTTTTTTCATTTCCTGTTTCCCTGCAGCAATGTAACGATGTGGGGCTCATGGCCTACTTAGGCACCATCACCAAGACCTGCAACAGTATGAACCAGTTCATCAACAAGTTCAACGTCCTGTACGACAGGCAGGGCATCGGCCGGAGGATGAGAGGACTCTTCTTTTGAGCTGACAGGGAGGCAAACACTCTTTTCTGTTCTCTCTTTTTGTTTGTGTTAAAATAAAAAAAACAGATTTTACACCTTCAATCTATCCAAAGCCACTCAGATCAGTTTAAAACCTCTCTACAGCAGTGAGATCCGGTTTGTTTTATTGTTTCACGTTTCTGTATGTAATAAAATGTTGTTTTTTTTTATGGTGCTTTGTGTCTTCTTCCAGAAGGTAATTCTTTGGGGCTTTTACTATAGTAATTATAAAGACCCCAGAAATGTATAGGTCTGCAGTTTTAAACAAGCCCATGAAAGTTTTGTAATGTGAAGCTGTGGGTTTATTATCAGGAGCTTTGAGCGTTTTACAGTCAACTCGTTTCTTTTTTGTTTGGGTTTTTTTTAAGTTGCGTTCCTGCTGCGTGACTGCCTGCAGAGGGTTGAAGGAGGCAGGTAAACGTGGCAGCACAGAAAGCCACTTATAGCCGTAGAGACTAACGTGGATAACCTGAGTCAGCATTTGTTTGGGTATTAAATGCACAGCAGAAGCCGACATAATGACCCCCTGCTTGTGTGTTAAGCATTTACAAGGTTTAGTTTTAGCTGCCATGTGGCTCTGGGAGGAGCGAACCCTGTTCTTCCATCATTTTGCACCTTTCTAAAAGGCGAAATTCAACTCATTAACTGATGAAAACCAAATTTATCTTATTTTATTGCCTCTTTAGTAAAACACTGGCTGACAACAGCATTTTTTAACATTGTGACAGTGATGATAAATACAGTAAGATGTCTTTTTAATCATATCAACACATTTCTTTGATGAATGTTTCAAAGTCCGTGGAAACATGAGACTTTTTTTCTCAGGCACTGAGAGGACTGCTCACTCGTCAGCAGGCTCGTCAGCGGCATCCTCTGGCTGGGGGTACTGGAAGCGGACCGGGTCGTACAGTTCATCCCTGGGGTCATAAGAGTGGGAGTGGAAGTAGGGGTAAGGGTGGTAGCTGAGTTTCTTCTCTTTGAGCGGAGGAGGCGCTGGCTCCTCCACAGCTTCCTCTTCTTCCTCCTCGGGTGGAGGAGGAGGTGGGGGCGGGGGACCCACGATCTTCCCCTTGATAGGTCTTGGAGGGTTGTCAATCAGGCAGTCGGGGTCCCAGTAGGGGTCACAGTCATACTCCATACCCTTGAAGACGCGGATGGGGGCCGGAGGAGGAGACTTCTTGACCAAAACCGGAGGAGGGGGAGGTAGCTTCTTATGATAAGGTTGCTTAGGAACCACCAGCGGGGGCGGCGGGGCTTTCTGCGGGGTACAGTGGGGGTGGTACCGAGGGTCGCAGAGCACCGGAACGGCGCCGGTGGGCAAGTAGACGATGTGCGGCTTGCAGAGGGGGTCCTTGTTGTTGCACAGGAAAAGCACATCGGCCTGGGAAATGGCTTGGGAGGGAGGAAGAGGAGGTGGAGCCTCCGTAGGATTGATGGGCTTTAGGACTCCTTTCATTGGAGGTGGTGGAGGAGGAGCGGCGTATTTGCACCTCTTGTCTGTGACTGGGTCACACATGATCATTGGCACACCCAGTTTGCTCTGGAAGTAGGAGGCGTTTGGGCCGTAGGCGTGCTCCAGGTACCTCATCTGCTGGTAGAGCATCCGCAGCTTGTCGATCTCATAAAGCTGAGAGGAGAAAGGACAGATCATTCACAACCTACAAATATGCAGAAAACTTTGTCGATATTCTGTTAATATAAAAAAAATATGCAATTTTGCAATTGTGGCGTTTCCATTAGTTAAGAAACTCAATTAAAATCTCATGTGAATAGGTTTGTTCACGCAATAAGGCATTAAAAAATCACATCCTGTCGTCTTCATCTAGTAACATCCAGTTATTGATCATGTGACTCGTGTGATCCAAAAAAAGTGTTTCCATTGGTAGCGTTGCAAAATACACTATTTTTTTATACAGCCGAAAAATCTCCTCATCGTAGTAGAATAACTGTTTAATTTTTTTAATTGTCGTGTTTTCTATTAAGCAGATTTATTTTAGTAATTTCAATTAGTGCAATTTTAAAGTCAATGGGAACTTAGCTAATCCCGCCACTGAGGTAGGGGTGTTGTACTCATTTTCACTTTGGGTCATATCAAGATCATGAATATTCTCATAAGGCCAGTTGTACCAGGATGTGTTGGAGAACAAAACATTAACAAATTGTTCAAATATTAATAAATAGCTGCCTCTGTATTCAGTAAGTACTGCTTAAGATACAATTTTTTTTTTTAACATTTTATTACTTTGATGTAAATTGGCAGGGTAGGGATAAAAACTGCTTTGATTGATTAAAATACTATGTAAGAACACAACTGTTATCTTGAAGGTTCTGTTTATGTTTTCCTCTTAAGTACAGCGGTCCACATAAAAAACTATGGCGGGCCAGAGTTGGCCCCGGGGCCTTGAGTTTGAAACATACCTTAGAAGGAGCTGTCAAAAGTCTCAGACTAGATATATTTTTATTTTAGCACTTTGACATGGTGAGAGGACCTTTTGTGATTTTCACAACATAATGTAACTTTGGCTATTTCTGTGTTCCTTTTCAGTTGTTTTTAAACAACGGATTTAGAATTAAACACTTACAAAAGTACAATAGTTATAATAGTTCTGTGTGCTTGTAGCACAACTGCTAGCCACAAATCACCGTTGGGTTGGTTGTCAGTTGGCTTGGAAATATTCTGTTCCATTGTGAACAACTTGATTCTGCTTTTGACTGATTCAGTTTGTGAGGTGTTGTTTTCAACTAAGATATTAAATGAAACATTATAAATTGAAAGCTAGTGAGAACTGGTTTGATTTTGACATCATTATGGAAGACGGTTACCCCCTCGGTGTGCCCGATGCTGCTGTAGTATCTGTAGTAGGCCTGAAAGTCCGGGTTTCCTCGGTACCACCTGGGGTCCGGCGCGTTGCGCTTCGGTCTGGAGTGAGACAGGAACTCGTTGGCTTTCTCCGAGTTGATGCTCACGTCACTCAAAGGCACCATCTCTGTTAAGACAAAAAAAAAAAAACACAATCTATTAAAAAAAAAGATCAAAGACTCTGCTTAAATTAAATGCTTTAAGAGACTTAGGATCTGTACCTTCCTGTTTGATGGCACTGAGCAAAGATTTGGCCTCCAACAGGCCTGCGAAAGGAAATACGTTTATTGATTATTGAGTAGTGGTTTCCAAAAATAGCTACAAAGTGAAAGAAATCGACACTGACCTGACAGAAAGAGGAGACCGCATAGCGGCCCCAGCAAGCAGGATAAAGAAATCATGTTGAACCTGCAGCCCACAAAACAAAAAAAGGTTAAAACATTTGCAATTTATATATAGAATAATCAACTTACTGGTCCTCGTCTTATTGGATTGGCTTAAAAATGTTTTCTATTTAAAAAATGCTACGAAATTAGTATTTGTATTTAACATATTTAAAAAAAAAATTTTTTAAAAACCCTGATACATCTGCTCCTAATCTTTAAGTACAGCTTAAACACAATAATGTAGCTGCAAATTTGTTCGTGATGCAAATAAATGTTCCACTTACCAGGCCAAGGAGGCTGTCTCCACTGGTCCAACAGGACCGGGTGGGCTAAATATCAAACCCCTCTGTCCTCCTCTCAGTCATTTTATCCTCTGTCCAATTGGATTTCCCCAAACTTTCAGACCAAAGTCTTGTCTCCTCCTCTTTAAAAAAAATTGTTTAAAGTGAAGCCCCTTCAGCACCAATTAGGAATAAAAAGCCTCTGGACCAAGGCCATAAACAACAAGACTTCAAATGGAAACACCCCATTAGAGCTGCAAGGAAATCATCACCTGCTGGGACCAACTACAAGCACAGAGAAAAAAAAAATGCCTCAGCAGAAAAAAAAGATCTGTAAACGAAACCATAGATCACAACCATGAAGGTATATTTATAAAGAAGTTTTCCAGGTTTTTAGAACAGTTATGTCCTCCAAGTGGTTATTGCAGTTGTAAGAACACCTGCTTTCCCAGCAGCTCCACATCTGAGGACAGCTATCGAAACAGCTGCATTTTCACACTTTTTGCCTCAGCATGTTCACTATTAAATTTAAACTGCTTAGTATTGTGCAGCATTCTTTCACAGAGATGTCATTCCATATAAACCTGCCGTTTTTCTACCATGGAAAAGTCACATACCCATGCAGAAATCTGGTAATCTCAATTACTGCAATGAATACTCCAACTACACAGGCGCCTTGAAAGAGTATTTTTAACTAGACTTGAATGTTTATTTGGATTTTAGGTAAAAGACCGATGCAAAGTAAGCAGATACTTGTGAAGTGGAAGAAAATGATAAATGGTTTCACACAATTTTTCAAATAACTTGAAGTCTGGCATGAACTCTGATACTCTTAAGAGTACCAGTTACCTTTTCACAGTGACCCTTTTTGCAGTAAAAAAAGGTCACAGTGTAATTTCATATTAGTTTAAATTGTTAGCAATTACTTAACGTATAGAGCTACAATTAAAGTTTGGATCAAAGCTTGCGGTACTTGTGTGTTAAAATGGCTTAGTCAAAGTCTAGACTTTGATAATTGACACGTTAAATCTGAAGTTGAGCTGTAATTCATTTAAAAGCATCTTTTTTACAAATTGAAAATGTTTTATTTCCCACCCTATCCATTTAAAAATGATCAGTGTTGGTCCATCACATAATTCTCAGTTTCTGCTCATCATGTGAAAATGTACAGTGTATAAATACGTTTGGAAGACAATTTCTTCAAGAAGAATGTTTGGTGACAACTTAAGTAATTGACCTTCCCGAGTCAAAATATTTTAAATAATTTAAAAAAAAAAAAGTTGAGGTTAACAATAAGTACTAGTTGCATCTTTTCAAGTTGGTTTTGCTGCCTGTTTTAACTGAACAGAACCAGGTATTAATAATTTACTTTCCATGTGTATAAAGAAGTCAAAGTAAATATGAGGCAGAATATTGAAGTATTTATTATAACTCTCTTCAAATACAGGGCACAACATTAACTATTTGCATTACAATGTATAGAATATACAGAAATTCTCAATATGAACTTAGATGCTTCTGTCAACTGCAGATACAACACTATACTATGTTCTGACATACATATTTACAAGCAGTTTCATAGGTTTCTGAAACATTAGCAATGGGGCCTCAAGAGCACAAATTCTTTCAAAACAGACAGGCATAAGCAAAAGTCCACGTTCTGCCTGACTTGTGTTACAAAATGCAGGAAGAAGGAAGAGAGCGCGGGTCGGAGCCTGTGGAAGGCGGCGGATCAGACGAAGGTGATCCTGGTGCGGGCCTGGTTGATCTGCCACACGTTCAGCTCCTCGTACTCCTCCAGAGCCTCCTGGATCTGAGCGGGAGTGAAGCCGCGAGAGACGCAGCGCTGCTCCGCTTCGGCCATGCGGACCACGCCGCCGCGGCCCGCAGCGCCCTCTGTGGCGAGCTCACGCACCAGCGAGAAGATGACGTCTGCCGGACGCTGGGTCCTACAGTGGGAGAAGGTTCAGATGTTAGAAGATGTTGAAAACTCATTTTAAACCAGGATATAATTTGAGAAATAATCTGAAAGCCCCCTAAAGCTCCAAACTGTTGAACTTTACTGTTTTTCCACTTCAAATTGTCTTTTTTTTTTTTCTTTTCCTCAAAACAAATTTTTAGATATTCCCTCAGCAAGTACAAACATTTACCTATAAAAACCCAGCAATAGAAGGAATGTTTTATTCCAGGTTTTTCACAAACGTTTCATGAAACATCGCAATGGTGAAGTTGGCTTCTGATTCATACACTTCCAGTTCATAACTTTTCTAGAATCTCAACTTATCCAGGTCTATCTTATAATACAACATGCTTTACAAATCAAGGAAAGTTTTTCAAAGAACATTGAGATATATTTGTACTCCTCATTCAACACAAAAAGCACTAAAACAACTTATTTTGAGGAGGTGTGCATTTAAACTCAAGCTTTAAAAACAGGCGATATGCATGAGTAGCAGAATGGAAAACATCCAGAGGTTACTGAAGAGAAACAAAAACAATACCGCTGCAAATGAACTGTAACATTCAAATTTTACTACTACTACATTTTCCCCTTGAATAACTGGTCTGGAAACGTTTGGGTGAAAGTTCAGCTGAGATACAAATCTGCCCGCATATACGTCTGCAGACGCCCACATCAATTTCATGTCATTTAATTTTAAAAAATCACATTTAAGTGTGTAGATTTTACAATCTGAAAGAAAAATTAAATCAAAGTTTAGAACATGTTACTGGTGAAATATGGAAAGTCCATTTCCACATGAATCAAATTTGAAAGTTAAACTTAATAAAATTTATTTTTTGGATGAAAATTTCTAAATTAGATAAAAAAATTGAAAGATTAAAAGATATTAGTAGCAACACTACAAATGCTAGTACAGCACTACATTTTGAAATGTGCAAAAACAGATGTTGTCCAAACTAAATGTTCCAATTTCTTTATCCAGTCTTAAGAAATTATTAAAAATAAATGGATAATTTGTCTTTTCTGGTCTACACAGGAAATCAGAGCTTCACTGAAAGTTTCCTGATTTTCCCCAAGTTTAAAAAGAGTCACGTTTCCTGCTTTCAAAAAATTCAAACCCTGAAGGCAATACAAACATGAAAAGAAAGTGTGAACACGTTGCTTAAAAAGCCCTTCTCTCCATGAAGAGCCATAAAAAACCCAGAAAGGTTTTACAGCTTCCGCCAGCACAAACAGCTACTGTGATCAAAACACAAGCAGCCCATAAAAGAGGATTCTGGGTCAGCACACGTCCCGCCACCTGCACCTCAGTAATCCCCAACATGACGACATGACGCAACACCAACCTGGTGGTGCCGGACTTGTCGGCTTGTAGAGAATCCTTTGACATCTCCATCAGCCTCATCGCCTCATTGACGTCCTCCTTCTCCACAGCGTCCATCATCCGAAGGCGGGCCTGAAGAGCGGGGAAGTGCAAGTGAGTTAGAAAAATAAACAAATAAATAAACAAACAAAACCCTTCAAAATATTAATGTAGGTCCAGGTCCGTGTGGGCTGCGCTATGCCGGCACTGTCAGACCGAGACAAGTGCAATGCCCTCTGGAAAGGCCGGCAATTGCCCAAGTCTCCGCCTCTCAAAACCAGCTAGTCTCTCCACAGGTGGGGAACAAAATCCAAAACAGAAAGCGATATAAACATCTGTAGACTCCATGTGGAGGGTGATGACGGCTGTCCAGGCCATGGTCAGTTTTGCATGGGTTTGCACAGCTGCTCTGATTGAACACATGCTGACTGCCCACCCTGCAAAGCTGACCAGAACCAGGCTGGGAAACAAGCTGCTGAAAGAATAAAATATCAGTACGAGTCACCAAAACTTACTAAATCAAGCTGATGTGTGGTGGCAGCATGCCCCCTAGTGGCCATTTGCATGCAGTACATTGCCCACCTGTTTACCTGAAGTGCTGGTTTTGCAGTAGGAGGATGAATGCTACCTGCACAAACAGCACTTTTGACAACCAGAGGCAGACCGAAGCAAGACCAAGTGAAAATTTATGTACAAACGTTACAGTTAAATGAACTGAGACCTTTCCTAAAACACTTCCATATTTGTTCAGGAACAATCTACACATTTGATTGCAAAACATTAAACCTGGTATGGTTTTATTGTCACCATCTTCAATAAATTATGAAAATAAAGTTATCTTTTGTTTTAGCAGGGTGTTAAAATTTAGTTCTAAACAACATTTTTGGCACCTGGGTAAATTTAGAGACTTAAAATATTTCTTTGTTCTCTTTGAGGTCTAACCTATACGTTTTTAAAGGTTGGAAAAAAATAAAAAGTTTGAAACTGGAGGCAATTTTGAATACAGAAGAAAGGATTTACAAGATTATCCAACTAATGCTTTAAAATGTATATCCCAAACTTATCTGATGTTTTAATATAATTTAGAAACAAAAAAAATGCAATCTAAAGCACGTATCGATTCTGTCTATACTTTGGACTTATTTTTCTTTCCAAGTACCTTGAGATTGAGATTTACTGTGAATTGGCTCCATCTAAATATTTAGTTTGCTTTTTTCCCTCAGGTAAACCATCAATAACTCAAAATCTAAAATGTGTTAAACAGAAAAACTTTAAGATAAAAGTTTAAATAAAAACTACATTTAAAAATATTGTGAGAAAATCTTCTCCCTATTAAAAAAAAGGGGGAAATGTTGAAACTCGAAGACTTTCCTACCCCACTCATGTTTTAAAATGAAATCCTATTAAGGAGACTTTAGGAGTTCTCAGAAACTCGAAGCATGTCATGTCTGACTAAAACCCTCTGAAGAATTGGTCCGGCGTGGGAAAGAAGTGCTCACACTGCAGTAGACCAGGTAATCATCACTACCTGCACTGTAAGCACTTTATCGCACACTGAGCTGTCGATGAGCTCAAATCCCTCCAGACTGAACATTTAACAAACAACAGATGTGAGAACCGACTTTCTGATGCAACGCGAGTGTTGGATGGTGCAGAAGGTTTTTAATGAGTGATGGTAAACCTCACCAGCGCAGTGGACAGGCGCAGAATGGAGAGGAGGGTACGGGCCGAGGTGAAGGTGGTATCTTTGCTGACCCGAGCCTCTTTTCTCATTTCTACGTAAGCGGCGGTGATGTAATCCGCCAGCACCTCCGGCACAACTGGCTGACGCTTCTTACACAGAGCGATGTAGCGCCTGAGAGGAATAATAATCACTTTTAACTCTTTACTAATGCCTGGATCAGATGGGATTCTTATCCATACTTGTTCTGCTCACCTCATGAGTTTCATGTCGATGGGGGTGAAGTGAGTCGGTGGCTGGCGGGAGTGCTGGTGGACGTATGTGATGTGCTGCGCCAGCCGCAAGTCGGCGTCGGCGTCCGGTTTGTCCTGGATAAGCCACAGCAGGTCGAAACGCGACAGCAGCGCCGCTGGCAGCTGAATGTTCTGCTCGATGCTCTTCCGTGGGTTGTAGCGGCCGTAGGCGGGGTTAGCAGCGGCCAGGATGGAGCAGCGGGCGTTCAGGGAGGTCATGATGCCGGCCTGGAGAAAAGAGCAGCTGCTAGAAACGAGGCCGGTTTCATCTTCAGATTGAAGTTTGGTTAGAGTCAGTAGTACCTTAGCGATGGAGATGGTCTGCTGTTCCATGACCTCATGGATGGCCGTGCGGTCGGCGTCGGCCATCTTGTCAAACTCATCAATGCAGCAGATGCCCAGGTCAGCGAGCACCAAGGCGCCGCCCTCCAGAGTCATTTCACCAGTCAGAGGGTCCTTCATGACGGCGGCGGTCAAGCCGACACCAGACGACCCCCGACCCGTCGTATACTGACCTGAAAACCACAAGAGGCAGCAATGAAGTAACAGACAGAACTGGAACTACATATGGGCTGAATTAACTAAATAAAACTTAGAAACCATATAGAGCTGCAACTAAAGATCATTTTATTAATTAGTTTGCAGATTTCACATTTAACTAGTTCAACCTATTTTTTATACATTAGAAATATATTAAAAGATGCAAACAATTCAATTTATTGTCTAAATAATAAAATTAACGTTTTAATTTCCAAAATGCATTAACAGCGTTTCTTTGGTGCACGCTCAATCATTTGTAGCAAAGGATGCATCTGCAGCTAAAAACACTTTTCAACGTGAGAAAAACTAAAAGATTTCTGCTTGACTTAACATAAATACTGCATAGGGCTGTATTTGATTTTTTTAGATTAACTTATCAATAATTAGATAGCAAAAGGAGCTTAAAGAGTTTTGCTTGCTTTTTTACATAATTTGAACCAGGTGAGGTTAAAACTCCCACTTGAGCTCTGGGTAGAAAACATTTACAGACAAAGGTTCTTCTTTTAAAATGCAAAATGTGTACATTTTTGTACAGTTTTGGTTTAATTTCTGCTCTGACTGTATTCTCCATTAAGCAAATTACCTTTTGAGTGTATAATCCAGTTAATTAATCGATTACTAAATTATTTGACCGTTATTCCAATAATCGAGTCATCATGATTAATCGTTTCAGTCCTAGGAAGTTGCTTAGTAAAGTAAATCAAGACTTCCCCTCCCTGGTTGAGACACTTTCTAAATGTCCACCAAGCTTAAAAAAAATATATAAGAAAAAAGAAAAATAACAGGCAACTATTACGTTGTCATTTCTTTATATAAAATGTAATCTAATGTTATAAATCCATTTTAAATTTGTGTGAATACTGTAATAAATTCACTCAAGGTTTTACCATGAGAATCTTGCTCTGTGGCTGCTCATTAGTGGTAGAAGATTAGCAGGAACAGGCTCTACGCCACATGGAAAGTTAATATTTCACCATGAAAGCCTTAATAGAGAGAAAATTCCTCAGTAGATAAAATATTAAACAGGAGATGGGACTTACTTCTAGGAGCCAATCGGTCGATGTAGGACAGCAGCTGGGACTTGGCGACTCCTGGATCGCCCATCAGGCAGATATTTATGTTGCCTTCAGGGGAAATGAGTCAAACACAACAACAATGGTGCCATTATTACGACTTTTTATGGGGATAACTGAATCGCAAAACTATATTAGATTCAAACAACATTCCTTCTGAGTGGGCTGATTTCTGCTCACCTCTGATTTTCATGCCTTTTGGAGCTTGTTCCACTCCTCCAACCAGCAGGAGGAGCAGAGCCTTCTTCACGTCTTCGTGCCCGTAGATCTCCGGAGCAATCGAGCCGGCGAGCTTTTCATAAAATCCTTCCTCTAAAACACAAAACAGGTGCTTTAGTTACAGGGAGAGGAACAAATGTCGCACCAGGTGACCAGATCCCAACCTGTGATGCTGCGAAGCTCCTCGTCGGTCAGCTCGTCGTTACCGAGCTCGTCATCTTCCGTTTTGTTCATGAGCGTGATGCTGTGAGCCTCAAGGTAGGTTTCTGACAGAAGTCCCTACAGCGGCCATTTTGGGATATATTTAATAAAATGCATCTGCATGAAGACAAACTGAAGTGATTTTACCATTGGTTTTACCTGCACAGCCTGGCTGTATCCTGTACGCAGGAGAGGGAGGAAGATCCCTGTGATGGCCACATGGTCTCCAGGCTGAGCAAGACGCGTGTTTTCACCACGGGCGTACACCGTCATGCTTCTGGGGATATTACCAACAGGAACCTGGTCACTCTGTAGGATGTCAGACAGCACAAAATCACTTTTTGGTGACGCTGTGACACTTCCAATTATGAACCAATCTACTCTTTCGTAGGTCGGAGATTTTACTGAAGATGTTTTATTTTAAGACCAAATCCTGTTCTGGAAAAATACAGTTTCCTCTAACAGCTCCACCATAACAGGAGTAAATGGCAGTAATTGAAGCAACAATTTGGGTTGGTTGCAGAATCGTTTGACTCTGAGATGATGCTGTTGGTGAAAAGGTTGCCATCACAATGAAGCAAAATCACATTCTTGAGTAAATTGCTAAAATACTAACAGACAACACTATTTAACACCGTCTGATTTATTGAAGGTTGCCTGTGGTGTACAACAAGGCTCAGTGCTCGACCAAAATACATTTTGTTACACAGACATGTATAAATATATAATATGATATTATACACAAATTACAGTGTTGAAATTTCACTTGCAATTATACGTGGCGTACCAACCTATAAATAAAGGGGTCAATGGGTAATTAAACTGCAAAAGTTTGAAAAAACATGTTTAGGACAAATTATTTAAACATTTAGATGTTAAAAATATAAAACAAAGTTTTGATATGATTGTATGCGAAACATAATTTGTATCAGTCTAGTGTATACTTTCAGATCTGTTTTTGCAGGTTTTAAAATATCTGCTGCCGTTTATTTTTTTTTAACCAAATCTAATCAACTTTCTGAAATTCCTTACATGCTCCTGAATACGCAGTTCCTGGAATTTGATGAATTTGGAGCCTCTGGTCTGCAGGTAAAGCCGACCTCCAGACTTGTTGGTGACACACTCTTGGCTGGGACACATGATGAGGGGCATGAAGGAGGGAGACTGGATCTGATGAGCACAAAGAAGTCGTTACCGGGGCAGTTTTTGTGATAACGTCGCTACTAGATTTTGGTGTTAGGAGCAATAAATCAAATCTCACCGGTTGGTAAGTTTCAGCACCACACTGGTCACACGTGTATGTCGCCACAGCCATCATTGGCTTCACCTCAGTAGCCCGGGTCACGATGCCTCGAACTGCGACCAGGTGGCCGATGCTGTCAGCCCGAATATCACGCACCACCTTGGGCTTAGACGTGCTGGGAGCTTTAAAGTAGAGCTCACTGTAGAAAAAAAGATCATAGCTCATGAGGAAGAGCTCCAAATATAACATAAATCCTAATATGGTCCTACTTACAATCTCCTCATGAGCTCAGGTGGGTACTGGTTACGGGGGTCTCTGGTGTCAGCAGGGTCCCGACCTCTTTGTTCCATTATCAACCTGTGCTCAATATAAACATCCAGAGAGTCTTTGGCCACTACCTACATACATGCAGGAAAAACAAAATTAAAATTATCCACCTAAGTCAATTATTAGGTGGATAACTGACTTTATCCACCTAATAAAGTCAATTTGCAAGGCTTTTATTTATAAAGTATTTTTCTTAAAAACTGCATACATCTCGTTCTTTGTATTCCGGCAGCAGCTCGTGGACGGCGTCAGCAAACAAAGCCGTGTAGCGCTTGGCGTTCTCGCAGACGCTCTCCACCAGCTCAGGGTCTTCCTCTGCCACATCGTCCAGCTCAATAAAGAGAGACACCTGCTCCCGGTGGGCCAAAGCCACCTGAGCAGACAAGCAATTAGAAGAGTCGACAAACACAGTTACACCCACTTTTTAAACCCTCAACACCGCCTCCAACAGAACAAGACTTCCGCAGACAAAATCTAAGCAACTTGTCCACTCAAACATGCAGTTTCTGTCTTGCAAAGAGTTGTTAAATATTGTTCCCATTTTAAATTGATTAAAACTGTTGAATTAAAAAGAACCCAATACTAACAGACAATTGCAAGAAAATTCCAACTTCATAACCTAAAGGGAGCCGCATTCAACTTCCCCTGCATTCATGCTACACTGAGATTGTGATGTAAACAAAACAAAAAAGGGAGTTACTATTTACATCACACTAGACTTTAAACTGTGAAATAGTCCAGGAAAATAGTAGTCAACAAACTTCTCACAATAAGTGACGAATAACAAAAATGATAAAACACAACTGATGCCATTTCTTTTTTAAATCTTGATTATATAATAAAAATTAAAAAGAACAGATAAGGGATTCTTAATTTTCTCTGGGACTCCAAACTACAACTTCATTTGATCTTTTATACAGAATAAAAGAATAAACAAAAAGATAATAATAATAATAATAAAAAAAAAACCTAATTGCTCAAAATCAGCAAGTTGGAAGCAAACCATTACTAAAATATCTAACAGAGCTTAAAAAAAGTAAATAAATGGAAGTTGCTCCTTTTAAGTGTTTTATTACACTTGAGGGAGTTTTTCATCATAAATTGCTTTCCTGAAATCGCCAAAGGACATTATCATAGGCAACTTACAGTTTTCCGCTGGTCTGACCTGGTGATTAAAACATATCATGATTTCCCCAACAGAATAAATTTTTTTCAGGTGATCTTTTGGTTTGTGTTTCACCTTTTATATATATTTTTTCAATTATGGGTTAAATACTTCATCTAAAAATTGGAAGACTTTGGTTTAGGAACCGAAGAAAAAGAAATATAATAGAAAATTTAAATCTCTTAGGACAAAAAACTAAGTCTTGGAACAAAGTCCAATATCATTTATTGTGAGAAATGGACAAAAATTAGGTCTACATTCTGTATACAACACTATACTCACCAGCTGTGCTCCATATTTAAACACCTTCTTCCCATTGTCATCCTCTGTGTAAAACTCCTGCAGGAACCTTTTGCACTTCTCTGCAAAACATATCACACACAAGCTTTAATTTACTTACAAAAAAAAAAAAAAAAAAATCCACCACATCCTACAAAGAAAGATCTTTTCAACTGAATGCTATTTAAAGTCACAGAAAAATTCTGATGTTTTGAGTTGAAAACAGGAGAAATACTTGATTCCCAACAACAGCAGAGGGCCTACATGCTGGGAGCTAATTTGTTGTCCTGCACCGACCCCCCCTTTTGTTGAGTAACATGGCATCCTGTAATCTCGATGAGTCACTATTGCTACAGTGCAGCATAAACTGCCGCTGGGGCTCAGTATGAAGCATATTTCACCTGGATGAATCTCCTACCACAGTTTCAGAGTGAAATAAACTGGCGCTGCGCAGCAAATCGCTCCAGGGCGAGTAGGTAAATACAACAACAAGCGCGCTCAGTTCGGTGTCCCTTTTTCTTTAGGAAATATCCCCTCACTTCTCTAAAGAGCCCCAACTAAAAACAATATTAATTTCCGCATCAGGAGGAACCAAATCCCTATTAGAACAGCACTTAAATCTACTCCACTTACTTTGACGCCGCGGGAGAAAATTCGCAGCGCTGCTGGTTAATTTCCATGTTCGAGGATGTTATTGTAAACAAAGCAGCACATGGCTTTTGTGCCCCGTCACTGGGGTATCCCTCCGCGATTCCTCCGCACATGAAAACAGTCCCGCTTGTTGTTTTCAGACCTCGGCCAGCCATCTTCTAACGTTAGCCGAGGTTAGCTGCGGGTTGTACCCAGAAGCAGAACCGCACTGCTGTTACAAAGCGCCGCACCAAACAGCGTCAAGGCGCTGATTTAATATTTAACGCCGGAGCTTTCTGACCGTTGGCTTAAAGTTTAACTTGCGTTACTGCAGTCAGATGTTGCTGCTTAATTCAGACACTTGACAACTCGTGTACTCTTCGGTTTGGGCACCAACGGGCGTCTCTAGGCTCTTCATTTAAGTCGAAGCTTAAATTGAATTATTAACAAGGCAGTTTACGTCGCTGAAGTCAGTAATAAAAGGGCTATTCCGCTATTTTTGGGTTGCGTGATCAGTTGCAGTTCAAAATCTAAACCTTTTGCCTCGGTAAACCTAAACTAAAAGATTCTACAAAAGATTGAATATGTTTAGAATAATTCCTCCAGATATGACTCACCTAAGAGTTGCAATTTTGAAGCTGGACCCTATTTAACAAAGCGAGTCCATTAAAAAAAATAAAATTGCCATTTGTTTTATTTCACAAAGCAACCCATTTAAAATTTGCATTGCATTATTTGGTCTATGTTGGGTTTGCCTCAGATGTGCAAAGTTGAATAAAAGTCCAGTTTAATAAGGTAACTTAAATGTAAAGTGAAAAAAAATATAAATAATTAAGTCTAAAATTAGTTTCTTGAATTTGTCACATAAATTCAGGGTTTCACATGCAAAAAAGCATCTTTAAGGAATCAGCAAGTAGCTTGGAACAAAGGTGGACCAAAATAACAATTTATATTGTCAAAATCATAAATAAACCAAGGTGGATAGGAGATTGCCTTCCAGGCCAATTTTTATTAGCAAAACTCAAGTTAGCAGCATCTTTTCTCCTTTTATGTTTTCAGAAAGCCATTTCAGGTGACTCACTTTGTGCTGGTTATTTCACAATTCTATACTTTTACAATTTTGGCTATGAAAAGCAGGAGAAGTCCATGGGATATCAATTCATTTGGGCAGGTTTTGTAGTTTACTGGATAGCTGGCAAGTTTAAGTACCTTTTTATAATCCTCTCATGATCCAATGTAAAGGAAATGTTATGCGACTCAAATAAACCATTATCCAACATCCCAGTGATTTTTTGATTTGATCAGACAATCTTATATTTTATAACGGTCATCTGGCAAAACAGACACCACTACTATAATAAAACCCATTTCCTTCAGCTGCATTTGGAGACTGGAACATTTTAAATGCTCAACTTCTAAGAGAAATAAACCAGTATGCAAATGTAAAGTAAATGGATATCTGAACCACATTTCCTCACACATAACTAGTAAGCTGAACAATGTGATACTGATAAAAATTTAGGGTCATTGTTTTCATAGTCTATGAAGAAACTGCAGGTTATATATATGAAAGTTCAGTCCAGGATTGATCATTGTTAACTTTTGAGATGTGAAACTTGAGCTGACCAGAGTTCAGGCTACGTGAAAACTGTGAAATAGCCCTTTAAAGTTGTGAAAAACCGGAAGAATCCAATCAGACGTCAACTTCAGAGTCGTTTTTTGAGGTTTAGCAAAAAAGGTTGTGGGTTTTGTTTCACACACACACACAAATAAAAAAAGAACAAAAAAAAAAAAACTCATAACATTTCCGAAGCTAAACATAACCATAAATCGACCTTATGTCGAATAGAAAGTCAGTGTTAAAATCAGCAGCTGATTCAAACCAAGCCGTCAGCAAACGCAGCGCTAAATACAAAATGGCTCATTGACCATCAATGCAAGAGCTAGCTCAATGGTTAGCCAAGCAGGGAAAACATCCATTTATCAGTTTGTTCAGGGAAACGTACTGTGGGCTCCTAAAAATCCACGAAAATTGTGTTTAGTGTCACTTATAAATTGACTCGCAGATTTAAAACCTTCCTATTTGTAAAGTTAACAAGTCAACGCGTGTTTGGTTCACAAACGTTACAGCGCTTTTATTCAAATGCCCTTACACAGAATGTGTGTTTTCAGACGAAACCATGAAAAAATTCCCCAAATAAGACGGCAAGCTTTCCACGAACACTGACTATTGTAGGACTAAATTCCGTTGAAAACGTAGTTATGGTCGGACATGTGGCTGCTCAGCGGCGCCTGCTCCTTTGTTTAAGGATCCATCCGGGTCACCGAGCAGTCACAAGCTTACAGACAATGCTTACCGCTTACTTACAACAGCGCAGGAGAAAGAGCGCTGAAAAGTTTATGAAAAACTTACAAACACCATTCTCTTACTGCGCCTGTTATAAAACCAGATTTATACACATTTATACAAAACAGTATTTGATAAGAACTCTGCTGTGAACGTTATTTAAAAATTATAATGATTACACTTCGAACTAATTTAAACAATATCTTTCCAAGTCACACATTTATTTTACATTTTTAAGCATCTTTTAAGGAGTTAGTCATCATGGGCCAACTTGTTGCTGTAAGATCTGCAATTATTTACCTTTCTCTGCCTCATAATCCTTACGAGCCATGTCTTGTAGCGTTGAGCGTCAAGTGAAATGAGACTCCAATACCCTTCAGTTGTAACCGAGTAAAAGTGCAGTTTTATGTATTAATTTGACTGCTTTTCTAACACCACAGCCCTGAATTCATTCACATGCAGCCAGCACTTCTCCCCGGTCGCTGTGCAAGAACTGGCGCCACTCTGACATCCACAGCAGCCAATCGCGTCGCGTCTTTCGGCGGTAGGAGGCGGGCTTTAGCAATGGCGCGAAAGTTGCAGGAGGTAGAGCGTCACATGACCACAGGAACAGGCGCGAAATGTGATAATAGGATTTGATACACAAATATGCTTCCAGCAGGACAACTAATCTTGAAAACTGAGTTATATCTATATAGGAAATCTAGCCTGAACCCAATAAATTCACTTTTCTTTTGCATTCATCTATGATTTTTGCCAAAATATAATTTATAATAAAACATTAAACTGTCTCCTTGTTGTTTTGTTTTTTTATATATATCTAAACTAAAACAAAAATGTGAGGATTTAGGTGAATTCAACAACTTTTGGATAATTTAATTATCCAAAAGTAATTAATTAAAGTAAAGTAATTTAATTATCCAATTAATTGTCCTCAGTTGAATACAAAACTATAATATGAATGTTTAATGTTGGAAGAAAAAAAAAACAGCAGTGACTTTTAAAAAATAATGTTTGGAAATACACTTGCATCACCTGTCAAGCAATTTTTCTGAAACATTAAGCACAAGTTTGTAACATTAATCATATTTTATTTAACAAAAGTGCTGAACAAAGAAGTGGAAGTAATGACAAAATAGGTGAAAACTTTTAGCTTACTGTTGGCAGACAGTGATCTAACTAAAAATGTAGTCTGAACTCTTTCTGCATTTTAAAAATAGTAATCAGAATCAAACTTTAGCAGGTATGATTAACAAATTTTGGAAAATGTATGTTTTTTGTTGTTGTTTTTTCACAGAAATGATTGGTGCAAACTCAGAACATGCAGAAACGCTGAGATGAACTCTCAGACGAGCTCTCAGTCAAAGAGCTCTCAGTCAAAGAGCTCATCAAGGATGCTGGCCGAGGTGTGATGCGTTGATGGCTGGAGGGGGGAAAAAATGAGTTATCAGATGCAGATTCTCCTCATTTCCAAGCAAACAGTATTCCACACACTCTGCAAAGAATCCAATCCTGTGTCCAAGTCATAATAATATTAGGTTTAGCACAGCTCAGCTCTGCAGATCTGATTTCTGTTGGCTGAAGTTGTTTTTTTATTCTATTTTTTAGGAGAAGTGCCACAGGCATCTGACACTGCTCTTCATTTATTTAGACCCAAGAGCTGAAAGCGCCTCAACTCTAGTGCATTTACAATAATATTGCTCACTGCCACTTCCACTCCTCCTCTGCATAAGGGCTTTTCTTTAGCAGAAAGCTTTACTCTTTGTTCACACTGCAGCTTGAAAAGATGTACTGCTTCTTTTTGGTTTCCAGGCAACCAGCGACACTGAGTCTGAGTGAAATTTTGAGGTGCATGCCCTTTTCTCCACCTCTAGACAAACTAAAGCAGCAAAAACAAGTTGCCATAATATGGTGCTAGAAGAAGAGTTCAAACCTCACAGGAATATCCTACATCATGATTCTAAGCATTAGAAAGAGACACAGACCCTCCTGAAAAACGGTACTTTAATCTGTGTTGTAATAAGTTTGAGGGCAGCACCATGGCGTTTAGCTCAAGCCGACTATCTTCCAGTCTACTTACATATTCTTAAAGTGCAGCAACAACAGCACTGTTTACTCCACTATATTCAAACTCTGGTTCATTTTCCTAGAAAGTCCAGTTCATTTGGGGACGCATGAATGCATATCAAACTCTGATGTGGACCCAAAAAAAAAAGCAAAATACAGTCAGCTTAAAAACCAAGGTATCTGTTTGATTGAAGTGAACTTTGGTGTAGTTCGAATGCGAATGTAAGACGCAGACTACAGTGCATAGCATTTTGGGTAAATACAACCAAAACAAATGTGTGAGTCTAGTGCTAGAGGGAGAAATGGCTTGTGGTCTTTTACCAAAAACAAAGGAGAAATCTTACAACTGCTAAAATTTGACGCCACTTTTGAAGGATTTGGTTAGTGTGACACAAGGAGGTGAAAGCGAGCTGCACCAGCTGAAAATGTAGCAAATGTTAGTTTTGGACTCCAGTCTAACCGAGTGCATCAGATTTCAGGTAAGAAAAGACCCTTAGAGATACACATAAAAACATAAGTTTTACTTATTTACAAAACATCGATGTTTTTACCAGTGCAAATTCAGATCCTTTGTCACTTTCGTAATCTTCTATCTCAGGCTCCTCTTCTCCTGAAATGTCGCTCCCAGCCCTTTTTGAAATGTCATCCTCAATCAGCGAAAGTCTGGGTAACAATAACAGGAGTCATTATTTTTCCATGGCTAAAAGCAGAATTTTCAAAAATAAACAAACGTCAGCCTTACAAATTGAGGTGAGAATCCAGATCTTCTTGCTGTGTAGACGTCTGCACAGAAGAAGCTTTTCTACGTTTGGTTGGCTTTACCTTTCGTATGTTGGACCTGCAAGAGCAACAAAAACAACAACTGGAATTCGTAACCTAATTTCTATATTCCATACAGCTTGGTTTATTTCAATATCCACTTTCCTTTTGCCTGGAAACATTATTATTAAATTAGAAAGGAGCGCAAGACTGGCCTGCTGTTGGTCGGGAAAAAGCCTGGTAGTCATTTACTGAAAGCAAATTGCTGCTTTTGGCAGACGTCCAACTGTAACTCTCAGCAGTCTGACACAGACGTGGTGAACGCTGCAGATGTTGTGATAATAAAATCCAACTCACCCGCAGGAGAACTCATCCTCCGAATGCAGCTCAGTCAGGATGCTTCCACTGTCCGACACTGTGGCCGTGGGCTTCTTGGCAGCCACCCGTTTGGTTCCCTGTTTCAGGACGGTCGAAGTGAGGGCCGGAGTGTGAAGGTGGCTCTGGATGCTGCTGCTCTCCAACAGTGAGCCTCTAGCAGTGCTAGATGCTGAACCTGGACAAGACAAACAACAAGTAAAAGAGTCTACCAACAAGCATTTTATGACTACTTTATTCCAAAAACGTTTGCTCTTTTAATACTACTGTTAAAAAAGTAAGTCAGTGTCACCCTGAGTTTTTATCCTTTTGCGTTTGGTCACAGGTGTGTCAAGGGAGGAGTCGGCTTTGCCTCCCTCGTCTGGATCTTTGTACTTGGAGGTGCGAGACTCCAAAGAACGGCGATACAGTTCAAGTGACGGCCAGGAGAGGGCAGCACTGGGACACTCAGATTTCAGAAACTGGGCTCTGGGAGGGAATGAAAGAGCGACAGGATTCATGGACAAAGACCAGGAGGCTCTTTGTTGAATGTCTGATGTGATTTCGGTAAGACTGCAGATTAAAGAGAAACAAGAGGAGTAGTAAATCTAAACCTGATACCAAGGGAGGCATCCCTGGAACGCTGGCATTAAGGTGAGAAACAAGGGTTTTATTTTGTTATTGGCTAATAAGCAGACATTTTAGCTTTACCCATCCCAACCAGTGAAAAGCTGGTAAAAAACCCCAAAAAAAACCCAAATAATTTTCTTTTAAGTGCATGCATCATTCCTGACAACTACCACTCTGAAAACATCACTCTTTGGTGTGGAAGTTGTTACTGAGGGAAAACTCAGACTCAGGGTCACATGACATTTTGCCTTTTTAAATCAATAAAACCTTGTTTTACAACACATGCTATCTCATACACACTGCATGAATTCACCTGTTGTTGTTCCTAATATAAATAACTGTTCTCAGCAGGAAGGTTGTATAAAACAAAATGTTTTTGAAGACTGAGCTGAATCAGCCCAGGGAAAATTTCAAATTGCTGCAACTCCCAATTAACAGCATAGAATGATACGCAGATAGACATTGTTAGATGTAAGAGTAATTAAGTTTGTATGAATGCAGATGAGTTGTCCTTTGGGGTTCTCACAGCTGGGCACAGTCCTGTGGAAGCAACTTGAAGCTGAACTCGCTGAGGATTTCTAGGAACGCCACGTTTGGACACTCCTCTCCTTCTTGTGACACACGAAACGCAAAACGGATCCCGTCCCTGACAAGAAAAACATTTTAGAGATTGTTGCACAAACCAAAAAGCAACTCTATAAAAAAATACTACCCATGATACCACACTTAAAATTGTTAAAATATTAAAGTTAACATGTTGAAATCTGCTTTAGAGCATTATAAAGCTAAGAGAAATAGTGTGTGTTAGAGAAATGTGTTACTAACAGGTGCAGGGCCACCAGTTGTTTGCGGGAACGATGAAGATCGATGCCAAAGCTCATGGCCAGCTTTCGAGCCAACTCTCTAATCTCGGTGAAAATCTGCTGGTCGTGGCTCTCCGTAAGCATCTCAGAGAAAAGCTGAGCACACACAGGCATGACTTTACATAAACATGCTCTATAGTGAAAACTTTAATGTGTCTGTAGGAATACACGGACACGGTGCACCGGCTCCCAGTTCGGCTGAATACCAAGTGTGATTGAAAAAAATGGCTGTAATTCTAATAAACAAGAGGTTTGCATTTTGTTTTGAAGAGACTTACCGTAATTTCCGGACCATAGAGCGCACCTGATTATAAGCCGGACCCAGTACATTTTTAAAGGAAAAACCATTTTGTACATACATAAGCCGCACCTGTCTATAAGCTGCATGTGCCTACATACAGACGGTACACAGAAAGAGTTTTCAAAGTTTTAATAATATACCTTAGCTTTTCTTTCCAAACAGAGCCTGTGACGCGGCAGTAACACAGCACTAACAGGGCTGGTAAAAAAAAACATACCGGTAAAAGTCACTGAGAGCCTCTTCATCTTCCTCCTGTGCACTGAGACGTGTTAAGTTACATTTAACTTGCGTCTTCCTCAACACATATATTCCCCCTGTCTCACTCTTACCTTTTCTGCTCGAGCGCCCCTGGCGGCCGTTAGAAAAAATGTATAAATAAGCCGCATCATTTTATAAGCCGCAGGGTTGAAAGCGTGTGACAAAAGCCGCGGTTTATAGTCTGGAAATTACTGTAATTATTTCTCCTGAGGAGCAAGTTAGATTAGTGACAATTTTTTGATTATTATAGTCATCTAAATTCACATTTCTACCACATTTTCATACATTAAAGTATTAGATATTAGTCTGCAAAGAAAATATATTTTCTGTAATAGAAACAATATTACACTGGAGACTACGCTCCCTGACATGCTCAACAGACAGACTCAGGAAGTCATTTGTACCAAGGGCCATACTACTGTACAA
>CAEFZX010019850.1:0-54042 GCA_903066825.1 Alfaro cultratus | reverse complement strand
GACTGAACCAGTAAAGCTAGTTAGGAAGAGTTAAAGAAAAAAACTTTCAAGATTTGGGATTGGAACATTGGTTCCAGAAATGTCCTTTGGGCCGTTGATTGTAATACCACCTTTTCTCACTTATCCACGTTTGGGTCGTACGGGTAATAAGTCCAGAAAGGAATCCCAGACATTCCTTGTTCCACATTTTGCTTTGTACAGTCTGGACCCTTGACGACTGAGAAACTTTCTGGACTCTGATGAAGCTTTAAATGACTGGATCTGATTTTAACCAATCGCTAGCGTCTGGCCGTGATGTACGTAACGCACCAACCGTGAAGGAAGCTTCGCTATGAAGCTTACCGGGAATAAGGTGAGCTATAAACAACCACCCACCACTGCAAAGAGCTTAAAGGACGACATCGATGTCAGCAGTAAAATATCTCAAACATTCATCTTGCTTTGACTTTAGTTTGAGTTTGGCTTTCGATTTTAAAAGTGACCTATGATGCTTCCTTGAACAGATTAGCATAAGTCTCTGGGCAATACAAAACAAATTCATTACATTTTTTCCACAAAAATCTTTCTTAGATAAGGAGATTTTAGCTGTTTTAGGGCCTCTTGTTACTTTAAATCCAAATAAGCTGCTGCTGACCCAACTCAATGTTTAGTCTCATGTGAAAACAACTGCAAACAGATGCAAAGATGGATGGTTCAAAGAACCATCCATCTTTGAAAAGCATTAATAGAGCCTCCTACCCAGCAAGTGGTTTCTGGATGGTAAGTCAACAACTAAAAACTTGTCTTTTCCAGCAGCCATTGCACAGAGCATGCAGCAGTAAACCCAGCTGACCAAACATGCTGGAACTCAGCTTGGGTTGCTAGGTAACAGGCAGTGCCTGCTGATTTGTGATGTTACATTCTGAAGGTTTTTGAAACGGGTCATTTTCCAGACACCAAAAAACAAACTTATTGCCAAAAATCGTCTGGGCTGTTTTAAGAAGCAGTAGAAACCGAAATTAAAGTCCAAAAATGTCCTAAATGTGAATTGTGTATAATGGGTCTCCTTATTTTTGTGTGTTTTTACGATGCAAAGCACTTTGAATTGCCTTGTTGGCAAAATGTGCCAGACAAATAAACTTGATTGATTGGTTATGAGAACCAAATAATTAATCTTTATAAGTTTGGGATCGTAACCTAACCTCACCTCCAGGTCTGTCAGGAACACATCGTTTGTCTCTTAGTCACATTTTGGAGGAGACTTTAACAGAACTGAGCTGCTGCTGTTAACTCCACCCTCCTTTATGTGAACCACAGTCATTAAAAATCATTTAGCTACTGTACCACTTTTTTCTTGTTTGCTGGAAGGAGTGAGTGCAGACATGTCCGACATGTCAAATTTAAACATCGTCAGACGTGACTGACAAAGGAAAAATAAGAAAACGACAAAGAACAAGAAACAAACAGCAACTAAAACAAATGTGACGACTTGTTGCCAGGAGCTGCGCTGTGTGAGATAAATACGACATTCCTCGGCTGTCGGTTCTGCTGTGTCTCACCTAACATGTAGTCTCATTTCCGCAACTTTGAATTTGTTTCATGGGTTCCCAGCCTCTCTTGGCTTTATGGTCTCCAGCGTCGGCGGCTCCTGCCACTCCCCGGCTTGATTTGCTGCAGGCTTTTGGCCGCACTGAAGTCTCACCTTTACTGCTTGTCAATTAAACGTCTGCTTTCTGCAGCTGCGGGGTCGGGAGACAATCCAGGCCTTTCAGGAGAACCTGAAGATGGATGCAACACGTCAGCTCGAGTCCAGCGAAGCCATGTAAACTAAACGAGTTTGGCTGCTTTTCGTGTTTCTGTCCCTCCATCCGTCAGACTGGAGACACAGAGATGCAGGTGAGCCAGGTGAGAGGATGTAAAACACCAAATAAAGAGGATTTCTTTCACTGAAACTATATTTTTATATCTTCAAACGGGGATAGAATAATAAAAACATACTAGATAGCTGCAATATCGGTTTTACCTTGTCGTAAACCTTTCATCGGCGCTGTCAAAAGTAATCACATTTTCTACTAAAGCAGAAGTACATGAGAAAATACTCTAGTGAAAGTAAAAGTACAGGTTGGACTCTTACAAAAAGTAAAACGTCATTTTCAGATTCAAGAACACAAAATGACTTGATAAGTTTAAAATATTTAAAAAGTTCTAGTCACACAAAATTCTTCTTTTTTTCTTTTGCTCTGTTTTCGTACAGAAATTTAACAAAAATACTGATACATTCTAGTTTTTCTTCAAACCAGATTTCAGGATAATTTAGATTGCACAAAACACAAAGCTTTGTCACTAATCCTTCTTTGAGCCAAAAACATGGAAGGATTTTTAAATTAAGGCTACAGACGGGGAAAATCTTGCACTGTTACTCAGGTTAATGTCTTCAGCCATGTTGTTTTTCTCCTTCTTCTGCTTTAGTTCATCCAACTGAACGGTGAATTTCCACTATAACACTTTTTGTGTGAGTGGTGGATTTTTTCAGTCATGCAAGTAAAGAGCCTTATGTGAAAATGTAAGGAGTAAAAAGTCCAAATACGTCTCTTACAACATTAAGAGTAAAAGTAAAAAGTTGTCAGAAAGATAAATAGTCAAGTAAAGTTCACTCTAGACAGTATTGTGTTAATGTGCCATTTTAAGTAAGACGAGTTCATACCTGTAATGAGATTTTCTCCATTTTGAAACACAGCATGAGCCCCTGCATTCTCCCCCAGGTCCACTGTAACAATTGGGGAACTACCGTTCATAAGAATGAGGGTTAAAAATGACGTTTAAGGGGCAAAAGGGGGATTTAGCGTCAGTCTTTCTGACTGTTTGGAGGGAAATTTGGACAGTTAGCTTCCAGAAGGGATTAGATGTTTGTATGGGACGCTTTCTTCTCGATAAAAAAGATAATTCTCCCCTTTCTGTTGCTTAAGTGGGTTTTTAAATGTGAGGCTGAAATGACTCAGCTTTAGTAAATGAGTAATAAAGAAGGAACTTGTTGCACCAGCAGTGGTTTTGGTGTTTGTGAATGTGTGGGGGTTGATCTGGCTCCAACCACCCTGAGGGGAAGGGCTGGGTTCCCTCTGGAGGAAAACGCATTCATGCATTTCTCATTTTTAATTAAAGCAAATGACTAACAGGCTCTCTGCTCGCACTGTTTTCTTTTATCAGTCAATCATGATAACGGTAAGAAGGAAGGCCTTCTCAGGGTGTTTTCAACCAAAGTTGAAACATTTGCTACATTTTCAGCTGCTGCTGTTTGCTTACACGAAAAAAAAAAAACTGTTCCCCTCCTCACCTGTGGGGGCGCTGCACCAAGAACGACACAAAAACCACTGCAGAAGGCGTGAAGTGGAGCCAAATTTGAGCAATTGTTGGATTTCTCTTCAGTCTTTGGTAACAGACGATGAGCCTTTTCTCTCTCTGGCCCGTTTGTTTTGGTTGTGTTTACCCAGAATGCCCTGATTTGTAGTCCACTTCCTGCTTTTGGAGCGGATTAAACAGAACTCATGTGAACGCAGTGGTGGGTAAAGTACCAAAAATTGTACAGAAGTAAGACTAGAACTACTTGAACATAGTTTTTTTACTCAGGTAAAAGTAAAAAGTGGCTCAAGTAAAAAACTGAGTAACTGATGAAATTATCAATCATGCAATATTGAAAAAATATAAAGTTAAGTAGAAATTCACAAGTAGAAAAATCACAATAATTCATATAATTAACAAAAAAAATTAAATCAAGCAACAGAACATTTTTCCAAATCAGTTTCATTCAATAAAAAAAATTATGAAATGTAAAAAAAAACTGAAGGTGAGTTTGTTTCTGGTGGATTTTTGGTTAAAACATGTTTTTCATTCAGTGGGTAGAAAATCCATAAACTTTACTAAAGTAAGAGTAGAAATACTTCATAATGAAAAGGTAAAAAGTACAGCGTAAATATACTCTTGAAAGTTACCCAAGTAAATGTAACTAGATGTAATTAGATGTAACTAGATATAACTAGATGTAACTAGATGTAACTAGATGTAACTAGATGTAACTAGATGTAATTAGATGTAACTAGATGTAACTAGATGTAACTAGATGTAACTAGATGTAACTAGATGTAACTAGACTACCCAACAGTAAAAGAGATGAAACAGAAAAATGCCTTACAAAATAAAACCAGAGTGGAGACGAAGCTCAGCCCAGAGTGTTTTGTTTTCCCAGTGATCCCAGTAAAAAGGAACCAAACTGCTGCTTTACTTGTGAACACCAGCAGTTCATCATGAAACAGAATTAGCTTCGCCTCCCTGAACGCCGCGTTCGCCTTGGACCGTCTCGCTTTGATGACAGTAAAACTCCAACATGGCCTCACTGAAAGCTGAACGGCCGACCTCTGACCTGCCAATTTGGAGCGCTGCCCCGCGGGGTCGGGACGAATGAGGTGTGACGACGAGGCAAAGCAGGAGCGAAGGACGGACGATGATGTTTGGGATTACTGCAGCGGGCTGGAATGTGACCTCATGTTTACCGTTTTTAAGGATAATTTGAGCCTAATAACTGTTTGTGTGGGATTAAAGCTCTTTTCTGTCCTTCGGAGAAATTGTCGAGTTCAAGATAAGTTTCAATGACGGCATCAGAGTAAACAGACACTGAACCTTGAGACTCGACTGAGGAAAATGTAAAATGATGTCAGTTCGGTCTGAGATAAACATGAGTTTCAGGCACTTAACATAATAAAGTGCAGTAAAGAAAAATTCAGACTTTAAAACAGTAAAATAACTGTAAAAGCTCATCCTGAAAGTACATTGTGCTTCTTTTTTAAGTTCATCCAGAAAAAAGTCCTAAAAGTTTCTATTCTGATATCAGGGCTTTTATGTAGAAAAAAGAAAATTTCTGAAAAATCTCAGAAACATTTAGATTAATCTAAGAAACTATATCAATTCCTAAAATTTTTTAGCTCCAACAGTCAAACATTTGAGATAAAAAAACAAATTTTGAGATTAGTCTCAAGTCACAAAGTTTTGCATATAAAACTTTGATATTTGTTTTTTTATTCTAGAAAATTTTCAACTTTTCAGTCAGAAATGTCCTTGTTTTTTCTACAACTTTTTTTCAAATTCACCTCAAATTTTTCTCTTTTTTCCAGCAAATTTTTAACTTTTCAAAGTCACAAATTTACCAGTTTTTCTTTCTAAATAATTTCTGAGTGTTTTTTTGAAATTTACTCCTTTTTTTCTTGTGTTCACATGGAAGTAATTCAAAACAAAAACATTTCCACAACTTAATATGTGTGACATCATCACTCTGAGCTGTAGGTTTTGTAATAAATAATAATAAAAAAGTTGACTGCAGAAAATGTGAAAAAGGAATTAAAATATCAAATTTAGTCAGATAAATTCATTTCTGATGCTTTTTTAACCTTTGCATGGCGTTTGTGCAACAAAATACAACTGAGCCTGTTTTCTCTCAACTCTTCATCAAAAATCTAATTTATGTCTGTTAAAAAACAAACAAGTTTATTACATAAATTATAAACACATTATATAGCAACCAGACTTCACAGCACCAACCTGCATGTTTTGTTCTGTCACAGAAAAATGTAACAAAGGGAAACAAAAACTAAGATGTCTTAATGTTTTCAAGTTCTCAGACTGAAATCCTGAGAACTTGTTCGCCGTAACTCGGAAACTTCTAAAACCAACCGAACTATTTACCCTGACGATCAGCGTTGAGACGTCCATCCCTGCCTGCTACCAGGAAAGCTTTAGTGCATCCTTCCCTGGAAAACGTTTGAAAGGCGTCCTGAACCGCTGCACTCAAGCCTCAGGGACGTTTAACGCAACTTACATGAAGTCATGCTCGCCTGAAAGTAAAACAAATCCTCTGAAAACACGCAAAGTCCTGTTCAGCCTGATTACGTCACATTTTGCATTTTAAACATTTCACCACACCGCGTACAGTAAAAGGTTTCCACTCTGCTGCAACCTGAGCTACCTGTCAGAAATATGCACATGAAAACCAAAAGAGCTTGATGATTACCTCCTTAAAATGGAGAAAAGCGTTATTTAGAGAAGCAGTCATAGATCTCCATGGTAACGGTGAATCAGCTGCAGTGAGAACATCCTGAAAGACGATGGTTACACACAGTAACGACTCAGATGAGATTAGCATAAATACAAGCCGCATTGTTGCGTTTTGCGAAGAAATACTTTTACAATTTCTTGTGATGTGACAAGACAATACTCATATCTTTTTACTAAATTACTGTAAAAACATAAAATATGCAAATTAATGTCAAAGATGAAAATCGAGGGCTTGGAAAAAAGTTCCTCCATATTTTAAAGAGGATCTCTTATGTGGAATTCACATTTGTCACGTTTGTTTTACTTCTAATTGAGTCTTTTTTGCTTCTAAAACAGGCCCTGTGCTTAAAAAACATGAAGTTTATCAGTGTGTTAATTTTTTTGGTGTCTGGAAAATGAGTTGTTTCAAAAACCTCACATTTGTTGAGCTCCAGCATGTTTGATCAGCTGGTTTTGTGCTGTACAACAGCTGCTGGAAAAGACCAGAGTTGACTTATCATTCAGAAATCACTTGCTGCATTCATGTTAGTTGTGCAGAAGGCTCCACTTATCATCTGTTTGCAGCCATTTTCATGTGCGAGAGTAAACGTTGAGTTGGGGCAGCTTATTAGGATTTAAAGTGACAGGAAGCCCTAAAAGGTAAAATCTCATCATCTAAGAATGATTTTGAGCAAACAAAATGTAATGAACATGTTTCGTATCGCCCGTAAATCTACCCTGACTTGTTCAAGGAAACATAATCGTCCCCATTTAACCAAACTCCTTAAAATAATCCCGCTACATAAAGAGACAGCAGCTGTTTTGTGTGCTTTAGCATTACAGTCATGAACGCTCAACTTTGTTTATGTCAGCAACAAACTTGTCACCCCCCGCCTTCCTTTAGCGGCGCTTTCACCACCTCTCACCTCAGTCATCTGCCAGCTAAAATTACCTCCATGTGACACATGCCGTCACGCTGAGCCACACCCCCCGCCCCGGAGCGCACAAGCAGACTGAATGATGGCTGCACAAATGCGGAGCGTCAGCACATCACCTGACAACTTATTAAACCCCCACACAGGAATCCGAAATAACCGCGGGCCTTTCGGTAATTATACGCACTTATTAGCTACTGTGTTCCAAGTGTGAACATCAGCGCTCCACCCTGGAACTGTTTCTGAGCTTTAAGGGAAACGTTTGGACAAATAAGACGATTAGTGAGAAAAAAAACCGGGTGAACCTAAAGCTTAAAGCAGAGCATGCATTTTGATTTTTATCATATCACAATGTTTTCACTGCACTCAAGTGTCCCAAGCAATCACGCAGCACTCAAGCTGTTGGTGTTGGCAGGAGAGATTAGGATCTGTGCACGAGGAAACTATTTTCTAATCATGTTGAACGCATCAAACTCTTGTTGATACACGCACACGCGCACACACGTTCCCATATGTCTAATCTCAGTGATGAGAGAGTCTTTCGCCAAGCATGCACCTCGCATTCCAGGATTCGACATAACAAGAGCCATACGGAGAGCTTGGAGAGCGATGAGAGGGGCCGCTGACGGCCTGACGAATGGAGCTGCAGATAACCGCGGCTCTGCTTAGCGCCGATCACAGCGACGCGCTTTCAGCAGCGCAACACAGCAAAAGATCAAAAATATAATGTCCGTTTCAGGTCCTGTCCTCTGACCTTTCTTTATATTTGGTCTAGATTCTTTACTTTTTTGGTTTCAGGGAGATTAACTTTATTTTGTTCATACAAAAAGTTTATGAAAGATCATTTATTGGGTGTTCTGTACTGTTGGCCTGTTCTTCTTTGCAAAATTGATTTTAAATTCAGTCATACTGTAGTATTTTAAGCAGAAACAAGCTATTAAGATTGTCACAGCATCTAGATGGGATTTAGGACTCTACTTTGACTAGGCCACCCATCAGTTAAGGCTGAAGAAAATGTTCTACAGCAGATCGTCACACTTCCACCACAATGTTTGGTTGATATGATCTTCTTACTCTCATCTTGCTACTTTATTGCTTATGTTTCCAAAAGTCTTGAGGATCAGCAGGATGTTTTGTTTTTCTTTTGGGGTAAAAGTAAGACAGAGAAAATGCTCTGTGTGTTTTTGTCTGGAACTATTTTCTTGCTCAGTTTCTTGATTGCTTATTGACTGAGGTGAGTAGTGCCGACACTTTTCATTCTTTTCTCTCATCTTTCTTTGTCATATGATTTAGTAACGATCGGCTTTCACTGCTCAATAACTTTAAAATCCACAAACAAGACATTCTTACTTCCCTAAACACTCTGAGGTCATAAACTGTTCACACATCAGTCTAATTGGGGTTGAATTTAATAAGGAACAAAATATCACATTATAGCAAAAAATCTGAACTGTGTAAATAAGGAAGCTCATCTTGGCCGCTTGTTTCCCAAATCTTGTTCTTTTGGTCACAATTCATAAACCATAACCATCTGAGTCTATAAAAATGACATTTAAAACATTTATAATGATTAAAAGAACAAAAAAATAAAATGAATGGGGAAATATTTAACGTCTTGTGGAACGATCTCGGTATAAAACGATCAAAACTACAAGAGGCATATGTTGCTGGGATCAGGCGCAGATGTCTGGAGTCGTCTTTGTGCAAAAAAGGGTTTTATTTATCTTTTCTGCTCAATATAAGAAAAACAGTGTAACGATCCTGAGCCAAAATAAAACCATAAACTGAGGCGAAAAGTCACGTTCAAGAAACACACTACACATCAGCGCTCAATTACAACTCACACTGTTGTACAATACATGGTTCGCTTCCTGATTACTGATGCGTCTGCAGGTCTTTACATGCACCCGACCTTTGACCTCATGAGAGACGATCTATCTGCTGGTCGATCTGTAAAACTTGCCGTTGCAGTCTTCTGGCAGCAGACGTCTACTGTCCAGAAACACTTCCAGGTCCAAAAGCGAACACGGAAAAACTGAGTGGTCTGGAACGCATTCTTTACTAATGAGGAGAAAAAGGAAACCAGTCGAAGTCTGAGAAACAAAGACGAGGCGGTGGGCTCATTATTTTTCATTTTCCTCATCAGAAACACTAACAAACATTGTCTCAGCTCATTTCCACTGAGCGGTGCGGCAGCGTGTGTGGGTGAGTACCTGTTCCTACACATTACACCCCACAGCATGATGTGCATACGATACTGCATGTGCTTTCACGCCTGAGATTTCACATGAGCATGTGTGAGTATGTTCACTCAGTTGCAGGAATAATACGCTTATTGTATTTCTGACATTCGGGGTCACGGAGGCCAAATGTTCGTTTATCTTCAGGACATTGTTTGTGTACGGTAAGGGAGCTGCAGGGTCTTTTATCTGAAACCTAAAGCTGCTTCTGCTTTTCATTCGTTTTACAGTGACCTCCATTCAATCGGAACGCCGGTTTGTTGATTCGTTACAACAGCAGAGAAGCAGATACTGAAGGAAAAGAGCAAAGTACAGATTTAATTTTTTATTTCTCAACACAAACCTGCAGTCACCAGCTGCGTTTCTATTGCTCAATTTCACATATTGAAAATAAATTTACTGGAAACAAAACTAAATTTGGTCATATTGAAATTAGTTTATTTTGCAAAACTGCAGTGGAAACTATTTTTCCGCATTACACAAGTCACATGATCAACCAGATGTTACTACTGTTGAAAACCACAAAGAAGAAGAAGACAGGAAGTAGTTAAACGCCATAATTTCCAAAAAGTTAGCGCAACTCTTTGAAGAATCTGAATTAATATGAGTTACAACATTTAATTTTCCTTTCAATAAAGTATTTTTGAATTTGAGAATGATGTTATTCACATCAGAAACTGGGTTTCTTATATCGACAAAGTTTTCCACACATTTATAATGGAAACGCGGCTAATGACGGATCCAGTACTTCCTGTTCTCATCTTCATCATTTCTGCCTGTAGTAACATCCAGTTGTTGGTCACATAGTGCAGAGTTTCTATTTTTAACCAGGGTAAAATTATCATAGACAAGGTAAAATATTCTTACAATAGAAAATATTAGCAACAACACTTCTGATTCATCTGGAAATAAACACACCGTTTCCATTCTCTTGCGCCTAACAAGTGTCTTTTACTCAAATGCTTAATTTTAGGTAATTTATTAAACTCAACTAAATTAATAAGTAGGACCTAAATCATGATTTTATTGCTCAGAATTTACAAAATTTTGTTAGATTTTTTTTCTAATTCACACCTAGAAAATTTACTAAATTTATTTTAATAAGGCAAACCCACAAAAAAACTTTAAGTTTTGGGTCTGTAATAAGTTACACATTCATTTCAAAAAGAAATCTGACAACTTTACATGTTTAGTTAATGTCATGATTAGTTCATTGTTGAGTAAAAGAAAATTCTTTTTAGATAAAAACTAAAAGCGGCGTGTTAAAGTTTCAGGAGGTTTTTTTCTGTCCCACTTTGTGCTGATGTTTGTCCCAGAGGCTCAGCCGCATCAATGACAGTAAAGGTTACACCTGTACACTGAAAACCTTCAATAAAGGTAAACAGCGCTACAAATTAGCTTAGCATGGGAAATAAATCTGGTGTCACACTGTAAATAAATGAACCAGCAGTTTTCCATTAGGTCTTTGTTTCATTATTTCTTTCTGCTGACTGCTTTAAAAACCTCTTTTAATGCTGCAGAGTCAATTTTCTGCATTGTGAGTAAACTAAACGCACATAAAATGTTCTTTTTTTAACCAAAAGTCAAGATGAATGCAAAAGAACAGCAAAACTTTGGGTTCCTTTTAGAAAGAGACACATTTAGCACTAATGTAAACATCCTGCACCCTAAAGCAGACGTTCCTCCCAGCCTTGCAGGCTCGTCCTGGATGTGTGATGCCCCTTTTCCTGCAGCTCAGTGTGTTATTGTAACCAAACCCTCTCTCCTCTCCCCTCCGTTTGGGTAAATATATACTGGCCCGGCCTGTCTCTCTGCCTCTGAGAACATGAACTGCCCTGCCCTGCTAAACAAAAATACTCCCGTTCTGCAGCCTGGCTTCTCTACAATAACTCAGGGCCGGGATCAGCATAGCAAAGGTTGCCATGTTTTGGTTGTTAAGGATTAAATGTCAGTCAATAATGATGCAGGAATATTATGTTTTCGATGTTTGTATAAATTTAGCTTCTTTAAAAGTGTAGCTAAAAACAGAATGACTGTTAAAGCAGCGATTTCTAAGTTTTATAAAATATATTTTTTACATATTTGTTGAAATTGTCACTGTGTCATAACAGTATGAGAAAAGATCTAGCTGCTCTGTCTTCTCCCAGTGCTAACTCGAAACGACCAATCAGAGCCAGGGGGCGGGTCTTAGCGCTGTCAATCACACTGTTCTGAATTTAGTTAGCATAGCCACCGATGACGGTAGATAAACAGTTTTCCTGTAAACAGTAAAATCTTTTTCTGTTATTAAAAAAATAAATAAAATAAATGTTAGACATTTAGCAGCTTGTACATGAGGATGATTGACAGCGATAAGCCCCGCCCCATGGCTCTGATTGGTTGTTTTTAGTCTGTACTGGCGCATTTCTTTAGACGGCGCTTAAAAGAAACAAAATCTTTTTCACAGATTGTCAAGACACAATGACAATTCAAACAAATATGTAAAAAATATTTTTAATAAAAGTTACATAAAATAAACTTGGGACTTGCTGCTGTAATAGCAAAAATAAAAACAAATATTTAAAATAAATAAATATAGAAGTTTCTACTCGATGTTATACATCATTGATGTTCAATTATATTGTTTTAGATATTTTTTTATAGTTTGTTACTGTGCTGCTGTAACAAGTGGATTTTTCCCACTTAATGACTATTCTGTTCTAATAAATGGTTGAACAGCATTTTGATTTACTATCACATTTTGTTCTTTATTATAATTCCTTATAGCTTCCTTCTTAGCTTTTTTTTTCTTTATTCTTGTGTTTATTTTCTATAATTGAGCCAATTGGCCTCATTAGTTCTCTGAGGCACTTTTCCTCTTACACACAAAACTGGCTTTTATATCACTGTGTTATGAAATCAGAGGTATCTAAAATAATAAAATGAATCAAGAAGCATATGTACTGCGGATCGTTGCATTTTATAGTGTTACATTTCCTGAGGAGACATTTGTTTTCCACAATGAGACCAACAAACTGCTGAATTAAACCATGTGCAATCTGGAGCTTAAAGAAAATCGTCATACTGGGAACAACAAGGTGGATTGATGGGTCTGGCTGTTCGGTGCGTGGATCTTTATGGATCAATTTGTATCTTGCTTATTGAAGAAATAAAACCAGATGTCTTTAATTATTAAAGGATTCATGAGTGACAATGTACGGAGTACTGCAGACCAAAACTATGGCCAGATCTGGACTGAATGTCATCCCAGGTAGCAGTAAAGTCTGAGGATTTGAGTCAAGGTCACTGACATCGTTTGGAAGGTCGCCAGAGTCAGGGCACCTAGAGTGGATGAGATCTTCCTACGCTGTTTTACCATCTGATGGTCTCTTAGATTCAGTCCGATTGGGGGCCAAATTTGCAACATTTATTGTGTCAAACGATCAAGACTAATTGAAAAACCTGTTTCCCTCCTCACCTGTGGGGGCGCTGCACCAAGAACCACTGAAGGAAACGACACGAAAACCTTCGAAGACGACAGGAGCCCAAACTTTCTTCTTCGTACAATGTAAACAAAATGGACTGGGGTCAGATTTTAGCGGTTGTAGGATTTCGTTTTTGTCTGTTGTAAAAATCATAAGCCATTTCTCCTGCTAGTGCTAGCGTAGGCAACGTTTGTTTTAGTTGCATTTACCCAGAATGCTCTGCGCTATGTACAATGTACAAACTCTTTGTATGAATAAAATGATTCTGGTGCTACTTGTCCGTCTTAGCTAGCAGATAAAGCTACATTAGCTAAGCTAAGGCTAATGTAAAACTAGCAAAATAGTGCTATTTATCTTAGTGTTACACATATTTGGGTAGAGTACTCCAAAATTTTGATTAACAGTTATAAAGTACTTATACTTTTTATAAGTTAGATAGAAACAAAGCGAGAGCTGTTTCTAAGCTTGTGGCTTGTTGTCATAGCAACTGCCTGCCAAGATGGCTGTCAGATACAAAGTTCCTGGACTTTGTAACTGTGAGGACAGTGTATTACAGCAGTTCCGGTCCACTTGCCGTCCACATATGCATTCAAACCGAGACAGAGGTTCGTAGGCGGGCCAGAGTTTGTTCTTTTGTCGATTACAAGTTCACGCCTCCCAAAACCAACCGGATCTTTTAGACAAGCAAAACTAGAGTTTGATTAAAGCGGACTGTAGACTATGGGCTTAGTGGGATGCACATGGTTCAGATGTCTCTTCCATGTTGCATAAATGACGGGAACGACACCGTGGTAGAAAGAAAGAGGGCAGAAACGGACCTTCGACCTCCAGGGGAAACTTGATTCTCAGGTTCTGGACAAGAGATCAACTGTCACGTCTTGGATTAAGGAGGACCAGATCTGTGGACTGCTGAGCGGGTCATGGGAGTTTGGTTTTCTGGTCCAGCAGTGTGTTGTGGATCTGGACCAGGCTTAGGTTTGTGACTTCGGGGCAACCTGTAAGGGGATGCTGTGGGAGTGGGGGCTGCTTTAGAGGCTATCGGGTTCTGGTGTCATCGGAGTAAAAGCTGTTCCTTCACTAGGAAAAATCCAATCAGTGGTAGAGGAGGGCGTCTGGTTTGGACACTCAGTCACTTTGTACTTTAGCAGTTTTGGTCATTTCACTCCTGATTCGGGCCGGACCGGGCCTTCACAGGGAGTTTTGTACCAAACAACCATTGGTTGACACGCCACTGACACATTTTGCATCCACTTTTAGGAGTTATTTTCTATATTCTGCTTGAAATTCAATGTAAGTTAAAGTGTTTTCATGAATTAGGAACACAACTGTCACCCAGAGGTTGCTTAGAGTTATTATCTTCTTTTTATCGGCATTTTCTCAACTGATTCACCTTTTTAATAACTACACTTTCCATGCATTTCTGTGTTTTTCCCTGTTGGGGGAAACTTTTTTTAGTGAGTTTGTTTGTAATTCTATGCAACAATTTGGTCTGATTTTATAATGAAGGCTGCTTTATGCTAGTAAATTTGATTGCTTGATTGATTCTGGTTTAATTAGAGTCTGTCTCAGCTGCTCCAAAGAAAAACTGAAACTGAAATAAACAGAACCATTTATTTCTGTTTATTTCCAAGAAATAAATAGTTCTGTTTATTTATTAAAAATCATTTAAGAAATTATAATTTTTAAAAAAATTAAAAAAATTAAATTATGAGGACGAAATAATACGACCTAATATTTCGAGAATAAAGTCATATTACAAATTTATTCTCTTAATATTATAACTTTTGTTTCATAATTTTATTTTAATATGGAAAATAGTGTTGAATTTTTTTGCTATTTTTTTATTTTTAATGATGTGCAAATTAATGAGAAGGCACGACAGATTGGGCAATTTTTCTGGATATTTATCAATTTAATGTACAGAAATAAAGAGAAAAAATAAATGTACAATTATATTGTACCTCTAGTTTTTAGAGGGACAAAAATGGTAACATTTATGAAAACATTATAAGAATGTTGAAGTGTTTAAACTGACCCTTTTATTTATTTCTGATTATTCTGTTATAGTTGAGCATCTATTTGGCTGGTAAGGATAAGAAGCCCTGAAGTAAAATGTATTTTTCTGTCTTTTTTCTCTGAGTGAAACTGGCTTCAGATCCAAACTGTTCAACAGCAGCTGGACGTCGTCCCAGTAACACAATCCAGTGGTTTGTGGTTTAATTGGCGAGGCGTTCTACTGGTTTCTGAGTCGAGGGATGAAATTAAGTGAATCCACCTCCACCACCTTCCTCACTGCATTTTAAACAGCTGTGCCTCACGAAGTCGTTTTCCAAACTTACCAAGCAGCTTTTGTAACGAGGCTGTAAGAGTCTTTACTTCTGCTGCATGGACGTTTCACCAGTGGGTCCACTGGGAATGATGGGAAGACCCTGAAGCCCAAGAGGAAGAATTCATGAGAAAATCAAACGACCGCTTTGCATTTTTACGTTAAACGTTTGAAAATGCAGGTGTGTTCGTTTAGGCTGCACTTTAAAAATGTCATGTTTTAAATAAAATAAATTTGTGTTTTCAGAAGCAGAGCTGCTCTGCTCCGTCATAAGTAATGGTAACATATGACTCCTAATTAACTTCCCAGAGAAACCTGATGTTTGCTGCTGACCTTTAGACACCAGAAGTTCAGAGGTCAGCGCAGTTCACTAATTCACTACTCCGTGGGGCAAATAGCAGTTCTTTCATTTTACTTTTTTTTTTTTTGCAAACTTAAGCTATTACATACTTATGAATTTTTAATTTTGTTACTATGCTACAGCATGTGGAAACATTAAGATTAAACTGCTAAAATATTTAGCTCACAACTGTATTGTATCTTAAATTTTAACAAATTTGGAGAAATGTTTGTATTTGTGCTTAGATAAGTAAGATTTTCCTCGCTCATCCAACATTTATGTAAAACAACTTGCAGCATTAAAATAGAATAGAAAAATTATTAGGTGACGCACAATTTAGTGAGACGTGCTGATGATGCAAAATCCTGGCTGGATGTTGTTACATGAAGGGGGGAACCTTAACTTATAAATAACACTGCAAAAACACAAAATGTCACCAAGTAAGTTTGGTCTATTTTCTAGGGGAGACACTTAACATTTTCAGCAGGTTATATGAGCTTATTTTAAGTCAATAATTCCTTAATATTGATTAAAAAGTTCTAGTTCCACTGGCAGATTATTAAATTTATAACATGAGAAAAATACCTTATTGTAAGTGAAATAATCTGCAAGTGGAACTAGTTCTTTTTTTAATCAATTTAAAGGGATTAGTTACTTAAAACAAGTTCATATATTTGCTGAAAGTTGCTTTAGTTCAATTTGTCTTATTTCAAGTGAACTAAGATGTCTCCACCAGAAACTAGACCAAAAATACTTTGTAAGATTTGGTGTTTTTGCAGTGCATCTCTCTAAAATACGCTAACAGTATGTTTTGTGTTCTTGTAATCCAGTCATCCAGTCCCCCTTACTCCACCCTTCCTCTCCATGCCGCTCTCTAAGGAGTTAGAAATAAATACATCCAGCAGACAGGAGCCCAAACCAGTCATCAGCGAGAAGGAGAGCCCTTGCTTAGAGGCTTCAAAGAGAGTATTTTAGATGTGTCTGAATAGAAAACGAGTACAGTACATCTGAAAAGCAAAAAATAAAAAAAAACTCCCAGCATCCTTGACCAAGCTCCAAGAAACGATGAAAATCTTAATTTATTGGAAGAATCTCATGAAACCCGCAGCAGGGAGCGAACAGGCTTCATGGCTGGTGTTTTTAGAACTGCAGGATGTTTCACTGTGTGAGAGGAATGTCCTCCAGAGAAGAAATCAGGTGGTTTTTATTGTTTCGGCGGTGATGGCTGTGATTGTGTTTGGCATACTGATCAGGACAGAATTCCCAAAATTCATCCATAATTCAGGTTAGCATGACAGATGGGCAGGTTTACCGTTTTACTGATGTGGTGAAACGACGAGATGAAGCCAGGAGACATGAGAAGGGAGAGGCGTACTACATTTTAGAAATTAAAATATAACATCTGGTGCAGCAATTTTCAAAAGATATTCAAACTGCTTTTAAATATTCCATGATTTTTCTCATTACAATCATTTTTATTTAAGCCAATTAGTGTGAAGTGACAGAAAAAGTCTGAAATTTAACACCAACTGTATTAGATTAACATACATTTAGACTTTGACTAGGCCTTTCTAATACATAAATATGATTTGATGTAGATCGATGTGGCGTTGCGTGAGTTTTGTGGTTTTAGGGCAAGATTTTCACTCCAAAATTAAAGTCATCCTAAAATACAAGCATTTCCGTCATTTTTGCTTTTATTTTAGTTTCTGCAAATAGGAAGAAGGAACTCAAACGAAGACTTGGACACAATTTTTATTTCTAACTTGGCTAATTGAAGCTATTTTTTTTTTTTTTAGAAGAGGGAGCATATCCTGCTTTTGTTGATTATTGCATAAAACGTTTTCAAGATCAATAAAAAATAAAATAAAAACATCAGCCCCCAAAAAATAGGAGACTGTCTGCCATTTTTAAGGCATATGTACGACATTTTTAATAAAAAAAAAAAAAAAAAAGAAAGAAAGAAAGAAAGCATTTCGAGTTTTTGGGAAATCACTAAAATAAGTCTGTCTTTTTGGTATTTTCTGCCATTTTTATAATTGTTTTATTTTTTAACAAACAATTTCAATTAATTGGTCAGCTGAGGTTGTTATAAATATTCTACATAAACTTTGACTTATATAGATTCACCTTCAACAAAAGTCTAACTTCTTTAATAGTTAATGCAGTTTAAAAAAAGAAAATCCTAAAATGCACCCCAAACTTACTTTTGCATAATTTTTTCCAGGATCTTTGTAAAGAATTGAGGTGGGTATTTCATAGCGTAAACCATCTGCGCAGCTGTGTGGGTCCAGTGTGTGCAGAGCGACAGATCCGTCAGAGTTCATCCCTCCCCATGTCAATAACATGTGGAAAATCTGAGATTTTACCGCGGGAAGCAACAACAGATCGATAAGTCCTGAATATGAATTCTGCTTCGTTTGGGTTGTTCATGTTGTTGCCATGCATGGACGGTGTGAATTGGAGCGAGTGGGTCAGAAACTCGCTCCGAGCCACAGATCATGACCTCTGCTGCTTTTACTGCAACAGCACTGTTCAATAAAACATAACGCTTCTATATACAAAAGATACACAGTGGAGAATCCAGAGCAGGTACGCTGTAAATGTAGAAGAAATAAAAACATCCATTTGGAAGCATTGGCCTTGATTGCATCGTTCATTTTAATCTCTAAAGTGATAATCTCTCAATGCTCACGTAGCTAATCTGCAGTCATGGAGAGTCTAATTTATTCCTACAAGTACGGAAAATACAACTGATGTTTGCAACTTCCAATATGAAGGCAGAAACTACAGCAAAGCAGTTTGTTTTGGGATGTAGTGATGTTTATATTAGAATATTTGGTCACACTGCAAAAACACAAAGTCTTACCAAGTATTTTCATCTAGTTTCTAGTGCAAATGTCTTAATGCACTTGAAATGATACAAAACTAACTTACAAGGAACTTTCCAACAAGATGCGGGAGCTTATTTAAAGTCAACAATTCCTTTCTATTGATGAAAAAGTTCCAATTTCATTGTCAGATTATTTCACTTATAACATGGGAAAATGTCTTATTACAAGTTAAATAATCTGACAATGAAATTAGAACTTTTTCATCAATAGAAAGGGATTGTTGACTTTAAATAAGTTCCCATATCTTGAAGAAAAGTTACTGATAAATTAGTTTTGTCTTATTTCAATTGAACTAGGGTGTTGGCAATAGAAACTACATGAAAATAAGTAGTAAAATTTGGTGTTTTTGTAGTGTAACACAAAATCTTACCAAGTGTTTTGGTCTTGTGCAGTTATCTTAATCCACTTAAAATACGACAAAACTAACTTACCAGTAGTTTTTCCAGAAACATACACAAGCCTGTTTTAAGTGAATAATTTCTTAATATTGATTTTAAAATACTGGATTGTTTCACTTATAACAAGACATTTTTCCAATTTTATAAGTGAAATAATCTGCCAGTGGAATGAGAACTTTCCATCACAATTCAAGTGTTTTTGACTTAAAACATATCTTGCTAAAAAGTTAGTTATAAGTTTGTTTTGTTATATTTGAGGTTTTTAAGATGCTTCCACCTAAAACTAGAGGAAGCATATTTGGTGGGGTTTTATGTTTTTGCAGTGTAAGCTTATATTTCTTCTCCATGGAGGAATGAAATTCTTACCCAGTTACGACGAACCACCAAAGAAGAAACATCGGCTTCCCAAAAGAATACGCAGGACTGAGAGTACTGTAGTTTTGGAATGAAAATCGGTCTGAGAAATAAAAGTATGTACTTTCATCATTTTTATGATCAGTAATAACTCAGTTGTGGATGTTCAACCCTACAGTAGAAAATTACCCATCATAAAAAGTCAAACCCAGAATGCCAGAAACATTTTCTACCTCTGTTCTTGTCAGTTAGTTTCTTGTGGTCACCTTCAAATCTTTCAAAGCTCAAAGGACAGATTTAAAAAGTACAACCATTACTTGTTACTTTTATGGTCCTTGGACAAAACGCCAGAACTTTTCTGATTAAATAAAAAGAAATTTCAGGAATACTCACCATTTACTGCACATTGCTGAGCTTTTTTGCCTGGTAGTTTGATAGCTGCACTGCAAAACACAAAATCTTACCAAGTATTTTGGTCTACTTTCTAGTGCAAATATCATTTTTAATTATTAGAATTGACTGTTGTTTTAGGTGGATAATCAAAAATGACTTACTTAAAACAAGCTTATTTATCTTGCTGAAAATGTACTGTTAAGTTATTTTTCTTATTTCAAGTGTACTAAGATATTTGCACAAGAAACTAGACCAAAAAACCTTATAAGATTTATTTGCAGTGTGTAATGTGGCGTTTACCATTATGTGTTACCTCTTGTAACTCTTCTATGTTCGTCTCAGGTCCGGTAGGTCGACTTCACGACAGAAACATTCAGGTCCACTGAATTTATTCTATCAAAAGAGGAAATCAAGCTGGTGGTTAACATCAGTCCAGCAGCTTCTGCCCCTATACATTAAATAAAATATAATAAATGACCCTAAACAAACTGCAAAGCAAAATCCACCAATGAGCAGCTGGCAGCAGTTAGGAGTTGTAAATTTAAATATAGCTAAAATGGACAACATTAATAACTATAACTGTTAATGACACTTTATATGATTACATTTGTCTAAAATATATGTGTTAAAATATAACATTTGGGAAGAAAACACGGAGCTGATTCTGATAGTTGTGACCCTTGTAAAGAGTCACAACTAGTTCTATTTATCATCAAATATCAAATAAATCTTTACTTGTGCTTCCAACAACTCTGTTTACGTTGAAATTAGATTCATTGAGCATCGATTAGCATTGTGAAGTTTTTCACTGCTTTTGTGTGTTTTGTAAGTGATTAAAAGAGGTGGAGGAAGGATCTACACTTAGGAACAAAAGTCCTTCTTTTCACAGACTGACTTAACGTCCAGTGTGTGTGTGTGTGTGTGTGTGTTTATCTGAGCTGGTGTCGACTCAAAGGCATCAGAATCAGCAGAATCTCTGTTTGTGGGTGTTTGTGTTGGTGTTTTAACAGACTCTGGTTGATTGTTTTTCTACCTTTTTTATTTTTTCAGGTGGATTTGGTGTGGGAATCCCTGTGGGAGGTCAACGCAAAAAGCTCGCGAATACACACACTCTTTACCTTACACTCCTGGCGTAAACAGTGGCAGCGGCCACTTTGCTGTCGTCACAGTTCGTTTCTGTTGGGGAGCCTCACCTGTCAGCAAGCAGATGGCTGTGGGGGGCAAAGGTCAGAGCGGGGGGTTACAGAGAAAGAAAGAGTTACACTGAGGTGCTGTTTCTTCACTCATCTGATCATATTTGAACAAAAGCGACTCTTAATCTGAATGTTTACTGAGAACTTACCTTTCACTAAGTGCTACTGATTCTTGGCCGCCATTTTTGACAATGAAGATCTTCACTGCCAACAGATTCAACCGACTGGAACAGAGTTAAGAACGAATATTGTGTTTTCATCTCCCACAGCTTGATTCCACCACTCCCGTGCTTCACAGCTGGTTGCGCTTTGCTTGGTTTGGGTTCAAAGTCTCATACAGATTGCAACAAATATTTTCCAGTTCATTATCGCCAAAAAACAACTCTCTTGGATTTTTAGTCACATTTCTAATATAAATGTGCAAAAAAAACCATAATTTTACAGTTGCTAACATCTTTGTTGTGTGTTGGAGCCTCTTGGGAGTTTCTGCTGTGTTTTTGGTAATTTTACATGAAAAGCTTGACTTTAACTTTTGAGTCCAGTGATGATATTATATTTTAATCTATATAGATCCCTATAAACTTACCTGTACATTTATTTAAAGGATAACCATGAATAATGCCTAAATACAGCATTTTGTTTTGCTTAATATGAAACATTGTACATTTTACTTTCTTACAGCTTCAGAGAAGGTGGCAGAAATCTGAAAATCTTGACCTGCCAGATAAATTACAGTTTATCATAACATTTGCTTGGATGCATAAAACTATTCCAAACATTTAGGGAAAATCAGGTTTTAGTTCAAATGTGCAAAAAGCATCTCAATTTCAGAAATGTCGAGTACAAAATTAAACAAAAACAAAACCGTTGGATGGACTTTATTCGATTTATAAAGGAAAACAGTTATTGTTCTCCAGATAGCAAAGGAGAAAAACCCTCAAACTTACACATAGTTTTACTGAAACATGTCCGCAGGACAAAGCACATCCAAACTCATTCTGGGAAATTTAGCTAAAACTTAAGCATTCATTCCTCTCAAACCCCCAAACCTAATGAAAAGCATAAACTTTATATGAAATGAACCAATTCTAAAGATAATTTCAGTCTCCTGGTGGCTATAAAAAGTACGGAGTCGAGGTTCAACTCGCTTATGTACCAAAAATAAATTTGGTGTATAGTTGAGTGTGTATGAATAGTTCTGGCTCTGTGTATATTAGAGAAAAAACAAAATAAATGACAAACCTGTGCACCGTATTCTTGTTTATTTTCTCCTTTCCATCCCTCATCTTCCTGTTAACACTTCTTCCTCCGCCGCCTCCTCACTGAAAGCCCATTCCTGCAGATAAAGGGGTAGACCCCTAATTTACCATCTCCTCTGTTCCCACAGCCTACCAACACTCCCGCTGAGGCCAGAGGTCAAACTTAAATGCTGCCAGACTATCTGGGAATCTTGTGGGCAGTTAAATTTTTGTTCAACTGAAGTCAAATATAGTCATGGGTGGCAACTGCTGAAAGTGCAGCTCAGTAAACAAAACTGAAAAAAAAAAACACACACCCATAATCAGACTTTATTGACACAAGTGCAGCCATTAGCAGGAGAAATAATCAAAGAGGTTCGGACAAAGGCTCCATTTTCCCCGTCAAGGTGTTGGAGCAGAATATCAATGCTTCTTTGATTACAGCCTGAGCATCACCTTCAGAGCTCCACAACAAACCATTGGAAGAAATGTTTCACTTGCAGTGGATTTCAATAACTCAGTTTGTGCAGCTTGTTTGCAAAAAAGTCAAGCGGAGGGACATTCCAGCGAGACTCCTCTCCTGGAAGGGACGGCACCACGGGAAAACACGCTGGATTAAAAATAAAATAATGCTGGGGCATTCATGCCAAGCAGCACGCATTCTTCTCATAAGTGCTCTTCATTGATCGAGGCGGTCGGCGGCGGAGCGCTTCGTTTTCACCCCCGTCCCTCCGGCTCCGGCTCTCATCCCAGACGGACCAGCGAGTCAACAGCTCTGGCTGCGTGTTTAAGTGCTTCCTGGGTATCCGTCGTCGCGTTTGACCCGGCGGAGCGCGTTCCTTCGCCCGCGTTAGCATTCAGTCCGCATAGGTCAGCCTTTGTCGTTGCAGTTCATGTTTGGGTAAACAAGCGCAGAAGAAAGTTAATCGAAGCTGAAATCGAACTGGACACACACAGAACATGTTTACTAAAAACACCGAGCAACAAGGATGGAGAAGAGGAACTTGGGGTGAAACAGCTGCGAGGTAAAGTTTTGTGAGATCAGGTTAAAATAAATAAATAAAGGTTAAAATCAAAGTGAACCAGTAGACCAAACATGGGGAAGCAGCATTCAGTCGCTAACCACCAAAAAACTGCAAAGATGCTGAAACACTGAGTTCCTTTAAAGGGATATCTATATATGGATATCAAATATGACTTAAAAGAAATTGGACTTTGTAAATTGGGCCGCTGTCTCTTTAAGAACCTCCTGCTCTTTCTGAAACTCCATCTTCAGGAAGTCTTCACAACATGGCTCCTCTATTAACCCTTAAACAACATTTTTATCAGCGTTTCACTAAGAAGTAGCTGCTATAATGAGCTCAGCAGATGCAAAGCTCCACCAGGTGTTTGCTAATTGTTGCTGACTAGTCTGAAGGAGTGAGTGGGTTATTCACAGAGAGCGCTCTTTGAGGAAATGGCAACAAATTGAAATTACGAAAATAAACTCACTTACAGGAAACGTCAGTTTAGAAGAAACTCTTTGTTTGATAAAAAGTTTTTGTTCCAGGCTCAGTTGGCTTTTCAGTTGTATCAAAATTTGCAAAACTGCAATGGAAACACTGTTTTCTCATCACACAAGTCACCTGATCTACTACTGCCAGATTACAAAAGACAAACAAGATTGGAAATTTGAAATACCACACCAAACAGGAAGTAACCAAATCCCATCTGCAGGGATGATCCAGAGCTGATTAAATGAAAAACTTTCCTCGTTCTGAGTTTCTGCTGATCCGTCTGCTTTGTCTGTCCTCGTTTTCTGCCTGCTTACATAATGAGTCACACAGTTAATTTTAAAAAACACAGCAAACAGTTGTTAATATCCAGATTCAGATGTTCATAAATCAAAGACTGAAATAATCAGGACAAGATTTTTATGTTGCTTTGTTTGAACTGCGGTACAGCAAACTGAACCCTAAACTGACATAACAGTGTGCAAAATGTAAATTAATTTTAAAAATTTCAGTTTAAAAGAAGCTGAATGCAGCACAATGAGATGTATAAATCAACAAAAACAAAAAATTGCATGAAAGACATCCCAAAATCATGAGATCACATTATCCTGCAGCCAAAAGCCAGGGCTTAAGAACTCCATTACAGGATTTACTTGAGAAGGTAAAAATCAATCAGTGAAATTAAAAAATGTGCTTTATACACAAACCAAAATCCTGCAGGTAGAACGTCAAACAGTCCGGCAAAAAGAAGCTTCTAGAAGATTATTTACCAAGAATCCACAGATGAAGGTAAACATTAAAAAGCTTTTTTTTTTTATGCGGTGTATTTATCATTCACCTCTAATGCTCTAACCTGGAGCTTTTCCGTGATCTTCAGCCAATCAGCAGATTTAACGTCGCGCCATAAGTCACTGGTTTTTCATGAAGCTGAGTCATTTCTAAATCCTCCCCCCCAAAAAAAACCTTCACACCGACTTCACAGCCGAGTGTTTATATGCAGGTTGGACAGACAGCAGCTCTCCCCATGAAGAGCTGCGTCAATTCACTGCAAAAACACAAAATCTTGGTCTAGTTTCTACTGCAAATATGTTAGTACACTTAAAATAAGAAAAAATTAACTTAAAAGCAACTTCTTGTCAAGATATAGGAGCTTGTTCTAAGTCAATAATTCTTGAATATTGATGAAAAAATACCAGTTTCACATTTCTCCCATGTTATGAGCGAAATAATTTGCCAGTGGAACTAATAATAACTTAATAATAATTACTTAATATTGTTGCAAAAGTACTAACTTTTGCAACAACATTAAGTAATTATTTACTTAAAACAAGCTCCTTTATATTGTGGAAAACTTACTTGTACGTTAGTTTTGTCTTTTTTCAATGATACTAAGACATTTGAACAAGAAACTAGACCAACATACTTTGTAAGATTGTGTTTTTTGCAGTGTTGCAGTTCAGCTACATTTCTTTTATTTTTTTTACCTGTTGCAATAATCCAAAACCCACAGACATGTCTTGTTGAAGCTCAGACATGTGAGAACATGTTCTGTTTCTGAATTCACCTTTAATATTCATGGGACTGCTGGATAATTCTCCACTGGTAAGATCAAGGCCTCTACACTGTAAAAACACAAAATCTTACCGAGTAATTCAGTCCAAATACCTTAGCATACTTGAAATAAGACAAAAATAACTTAGAAGTAACTTAAGCAAGACTGGAGCCTGTTTTAAGTAAGTTATTCCTTAATATAGATGATAAAAGTCAGGCCCACTGGCAGATTATTGCACTTTTAACAATACAATTTTTCTTATGTGTAAGTAAAATAATCTGGCAGATTATTGAGGAATTATTGATTTAAAACAGGCTTCTATTTCTTCCTGAAACGTTCAAATGTAGTAGTATATTTGCACTAGAAACTAGACCAAAATACTAGGTAAGAGTTTGTGTTTTTGCAGTTCTTCGCTCTCACACTCTGTGATGAATCTGTACCTTTTTCCAGCCGTACGTTGACACGTCCTTCACCGACCTTTGGACGGGCGCGCTGCTGCCGTATCTCCTGAGCAGCAGACGCCTAATTATTCCTAAAAAAAGAAGCGGCTGTTATGAACCCACAACAAGCTGCTGAGAAGCTCTCGATGCAAATTAATCGGGCCGTCCGCGAGCGCCGAGAACAAAAACAAGTCCGTCAGAGAGCTAGTAGGAATATCACAGGAAGCTAAATTTAAAACAGTGGAGGACTCGGCATCATCAAACTGAGGAAACATAGAGCGACAGAATGCGGTAGCTTAAAAACTTTACCATACTGATACTTCATGTTTGTACAATATGGTAATGCAGTACTTATTTTTTGGCCAAAAGATTATTTAGGCAAAAAAAGAGAGATAAAAAATCACGTTTCGCAAAAAATGTCTTAGGCCATTATTTCAGCAATGTGACAATATTCACACTGTATAAACCACAGTGGTTCAAAATGGGGTGCAGGTCATTCTGGGCCCCTGGACTGATTTTGTGTGCCCACCGACAGCAATTTAAGAATGAATTAAATAAACTAAGACAAACCTACAGCTTTTAAATTAAAATCTGCTTACAAGAAAGTGGCCCAGTCAAAGTCCATGTCTGCATTTAATTGGTACGAGTTGAAAACAGACTTTTTCCAACCTATTTGACTGAATTTTGGTCATTTTGTAAAGAATGGAAAGGTTGTTGGTTGTACTGATGTAAGAAACTTGAATACAAACAAACTACATGTAAATTTCCTTCTATTTGACGATTCTGTGCCACTTTGTGTTGGTCTGTTGCATAAAATCTCAATAAAATACCTCTGAAGTTTTTGTTTGGAGGGTGAGAGTACAACAGAGGCATATAAATACTTTTAGAAGTCACAGTAGATTGATTCTGTTGGATTAATATGTAAAGAAAAAATAATGTTAACATGCATTCAGATGTCAAGAGTATTCCAAGATTGTGTCAAACTAAAACATTAAATAGTTTTAATATTAAATAGCATAAAAAGCATGTTTATTTAAAAAGTTTTCTCAGAATTTAATGACTGATGTGGTTCTTCTCCAGAAACTTGTTTGTTCTTTGTGTTTTTTATGATGAAGAGCTTCTCTCCAAAGACTCCTGACAAACACACATTCTCTGAGCGTTTACATGGAAACTGTGTGTTTGAATCAAGAGCAGAAAGTTAGCGGTGTGTGTTCTCGCTCCTGTGTGTGTGAGAGAGAAGTTGTGTGATCAGAAGTCTTTGAAGAAGAAAGGATCTGTTCGCTGTGTAAGTCTTCATTCCTCCAAACACACTTCCAGCCCCGGAGGCATTCCTCTGATATCACACCAATCTGCCTCACCTGCCTGTCCAGGCTGCTCCTCTTTAGCTGTCCTAGTTATCCCACGCCGCTCCTCCATAAACTGACTCCACCGTCGTCGTCAAAGGGCCCCCTGGGTGCTCAGGCTCCAGTTCACCCACACTCTGCATCTTCCTCCCCAAGGTTGTGTGCAAAGGCGTGATTTGTGTGATTTCTGAGGAGCAGACAGCGTTGAAAGATGAACTTTGGTAGGTTGTTATCATGCAGGGATTATCGTCACTCAACGACAGCTGAAGGCATCGATGTAATGTCAGGATTACAGTGGTTTTCTGCGTAATCCTGTACGCTAACAAGAGAGGATAATAATAATAATAATAAAGTGAATATCAGCCACATATGCTCAAAAAATTTAGATTTTATTTTAGCCTTCATTGGTTCAAAGAAACGTACATTTTGTACATAAGTGAGAACCTTTGAGGATTTTTTCCCCAAGTACTAAAGGGGACCCATTTTGCAAAATTCACATTTTGCACATTTTTGTGCTTCCATTTGGTTTCCAACTACATCTAAAATAATCAAAGTGCTAAAAACACCTAGCAATTCTTTTGGCGACAAGTTATTGTTTCTTTAACGTAAAGTCACAACTTAGCCGGCATTTCCTGTTACCTAGCAACCCCAATAGAGTTCCGTACGTTACCAAGCAACCTACGCAGAGCTCCAGCACGTTTGGTCAGCTGGTTTTTTCGCTGTGGTGCGCTGCTGGAAAAGACAAGTGTTTTGTGTTTTGTTTTGTGGTTGTGCAGGAGGTTCCACTTCTGCTTTTCAAAGATGTATGGTTGTATACTTGTGCATCTGCAGCAATTTCCACGTGTGAGTGTAAACGATGAGTTGGGGGAGGCACTAAGCTAAAAGGCTATTTAAAAATTCTTAAATTTAATAAAACAAATGAATGAAATTAAGGGCAAATGATGAGCTCGAGATAAAAGTTTAAAATATTTTTGATGAGTCAAACCTGGACTTAATGAACAGATCCTTAAAAGTCCAAGTTTATTTATTTAGCACATTTACAACAACCTCAGCTGACCAAGTTTGGCAAAAATAACAAGACAACTACAAAAATGGCAGAAAATACTAAAAGTTACTGATATGAATAAAAACCAAGAAATACTTTATTTTAGCTGCAGCGATTTCCCAAAAAAAACTTGATTCAATGAAGTACTGATATCCCCCTTTTTTTGTAACTAGTGTTGAAGTCCAGGGAAAATTGATGTGTTTTCAGTCTGGACTTAAACTGACCTTTAAAATACAATCATAAACCCTGTTCTGAACCAAAATCCTTTAAAATGGAAGGATAAAGTTAAATAACATTGGCAATCTGAAATCAGTCACTAATTACTGATTAGTGCATCCTCCTAATCCATGGAAAAGTAGCAGTTTTCTCACTTGACAGATAAAAGCTGGCCTGATAAGATAGAGTGCAGAAAAGATTAGAAACAGCTGCTGGATTGTTGGGAATGATGCTAAAGAAATTTATGGGAACACTTTTTTTTTCCTGGCCAAACATATTTTAGGGAAAGTTTTCAAAAGGGAAAATCGTTTTTTTATCAGGATGCTACGGCTCTGCAGATGACCAGGCAGATTTAAGGCAGAGCTGTAATTGTGGTTATATACTGTACACTGTTGATTGATGCTGGACAGCAGCGCTGCTCAAAGGAGCATTAACAAGCTTTCACTTCATAAAGCCTTCGTCTTCCTGCACTCTATTTAAACTGTACAGCAAACGGCGTTTAGTCACGCTGGCTGCGTTAGAATGTGAGAAATGGGACCAAGTTGTCCCACATCATATACACTGACTCAGTCCCTGCGCTGACATGTTGATTCATCTGTTGCTGAGGGAGACGTTTCCAGACCAGAATCAGGAATTAATTAAATCCAAAAGGAGGATTTCTGGACTCTAAGTGACGGGATGGAGGCGTGCTCGCTCCGTCTGCAGCTCCAACACCTCGGGGTGTTTCTCTGCTGGTCTAACTGCTCCTCCTCGCTCACTGAAGTTTATTGCTTTCACGTTAACCGCACTTTCAGTCCCGCGCCCTCGCACTGACAGTAAATCAGTTCAGGAATTATCAGCAGCAGAAATACTTCAGATGTTTTCTGCAGCACGCTTCGAGATCCCATGACAAACTTTGTGTCTTCATGAGAAAGATGGGAAGGAAATTAATTATAAACACATTTAAAAGATCTAAACAAGAACCAATATGAAAATACAACTGCAGGAGGGAAGACGCAGGGGATGACCTCTGACCGTTTAGCAGAAGAGCAGCAGAAAACGCTACGACTCAATGAAACTACGATGAGTAAAGAAAGCTTTGTCTTCTACTGTAACAGTTTTACATTCATTACATGCATATTCTGATATTTGTTTCTAAATCTGCAGATAATTATCACAAGTACTTTAAAATAAAGGAGCACATCTTGTTAAAATCTGATTTTGTTCTTCCTTCTGCACCTTTGGCCGCCATTTTCTCAAGCAACTGCAAAAATTGAGTTTACAATCAGCCTATTTGGATTTAAAGTGACAAGAGGCCCTAAAACAGCTAAAACCTCATTACCCTAAGAATGATTTTGTGCAAAAAAAAATGTGATGAATGTGTTTTGAATCGCTGATAGACTTATCCTAACTTGTTCAAGGAAGCATAATAGGTCAACTTTAACACAAATACTGAATTCACTGGGAAAAATAAAATAAAAATTTCCATTTTCTGTAATTTTTTTTCTGTTCATAGCAACAGCAATCTCAGGATTTACTGACTGATCAGAAACTCAACTAAAGGATAAGTCAACAACAAAACACGTGTCTTTTCCAGCAGCCATTGCACAGCGCATACAGCGGTAAAACCAGCTAACCAAACATGCTGGGGCTCAGTTTGGGTTGCTAGGTAATGGTTAGAACTCTGCCTGGGTTGCTAGGTAATGGGTTGGGGTTTGCTGGGGTTGCTAGGTGAGGAGGAGTGCCTGCAGATTTGTGACATTAAATTCTGAAGGTTTTTGAAACTGCTCATTTTCCAGACACCAAAAACCATTAACTTATTGCCAAAAATCATCTGGGTGTTTTTAAAAGAAGTAGAAATCCAAATGGAAGAACAAGAACATGCTAACTGTGAATTTTGCATAATAGATCCCCTTTAAATGATCGTGACTTCATCATTGATCATCAACTCCAGCAGGTCTACGGAGCTCCACTTCCGTTTCTATGGAAACGATACGAATCCTGTCCTCAGCAGAAATTTAGGAAGTCGCAATAAATGTTAGGAATCTGGTGACACAGGTCGTTCATTGTGGACCTCACAGAGGGGTTTCTCTGCCGTCGGATAATGGGAAGCTCTGATGGTTTTCACAGCTATGAACCGGCGCAGTGTTCGCTCAGGCCAGAGGAATGTGTGAAACTGGCAGATTGTTGCATCTGTGAACAGTTGGGGACGTGTGAACGATATTTCTTCTCCTTTCTCTCCTTCCATTGTTCCACCTTCTGGTTTGTCAGCCCAGGGTTAGTTCATGTTTGTAAATATATTGTTTTCCTGCATGTTTTAACCACCTTGGAAACGTGAGGCTCCAGACAGGTCACAGTAAAACATAATGACTGTGTGAATCATTGTGTGAGCAGTCAGGAGGAGTTATGTGTCAGGAAGGAATGGGGATTTTATGATTTGACCCGGGGAAAAAACAAGGGGGATTTTCTTAATGTGAGTGGACATGCCAGAGTGTACGCTCTGACTTTTTACAGGCAGTGAAATTGTGGTTGTCGACAGAATGTCTGATTTGAAAACTTCACCAAAAAACAGACAGTTAGGTCTTTTTCAATAACTTCTAGATGCATCATAAAGTAGTAAATGCGTGAAATATATGGGAAGATTTTGCCGTTTCAGGAAAAATTTATGAGATGTGTGGGAGATAAACATATTTCAGCTTTACTCCAGAATGAACTTAACTTAAGGAGGAATTTTAGTAAATTAAATAAACGTTATTTAAAACTTCACATTTCATATTCTCCAGTAAAATAATTTCCAGATGTAATCATAGTTCAGACAAAGATCCTTAAAACTATTATCGTGGTTCCGTATTCAAAGATTTACCTATTGCACATTTCTCTGTGGAACAAAGCTGTTAATTATTTTCACATAACTCGTCTGTTTGTGGATTTTCTCCTGGAGAAGCGGCAGTACCAAGGCACAATGCTTACCGACACGCAATTGGCCCAAATCTTTTGAGCAACTTGTTCCTCTCCTCGCCTGTGGGAGCGCTGCAGCAAGAACCAGCGAAAGAAATAACACAAAAACCTCTGAAGAAGATACTGAGCACAACTATGGTGTAAACACGAGAACATGTGATATACACAAGCACATATTGATATGAAATCAACTGATATTCTTTGCAACGAGGATTTGCCCTGGTAGTTTTTTATGTAAATACTATGAAAATGTGGTATTTGTATTCAATGTTACCATGATTCCCATAAGGACCAAGCGATAGGGCAACATTGCTTTTTGACTTGATGTCACTGAGCCCATTCAATGTCCAGTTAGAACTCTGTGTAGTCCAGTAGCTTATCACATTTACTCCCAGTGGTCTGCCCTTTTGCAGGCTGACTGACTAACGCAATAACTCCAGCCAGCTGTAATAGTGTTAATCAACTTTTTCATCTCAATAGCAGATTTAACAAGAAATTTTAGCTGCCAGATTTCCTCATATAAAGTCTGAGGCTTTTTATTTACTCCTACCTATCAGAACTCTTTGGACTTTGTCCCAATCACGGTAAATGAATGATGAAGGTTTGTAAAAAATGTCTCTCTGATTGGTTTTATTGTTGGTTTCCTCAAAAGGAAAGGAACGCCTAATAAAAATGTCATTTTTGGAGGAACTGAAATCTCCCTGATTGTGACTAAACATAATTCCTGGCCAGAACTGGACGTTACTTTTCCTACTTTCCAGTGTTTGAAGGGCAGGAAACTCTCTTAACCAGCTCTTAACATTTCTGTCCTTCTGGCGTGATGAGACTCGCTGACAGATCCCTCACAGCCAACACACACTCCCAACACTCGACACTGATCCCAGCATTCCTCGTGTCCAAGTCATCGGCCAGTTTTGTTTTGTCAACAGTTTGCCCAGCTCTCTCGCCTGAGTTGCTGTCATACCTGTTCTCCATCATCTTTCTGAAGAGTCCATCCAGCTCCCCAGGCTTTTCTCCCACCCACTCACAAACCGCCAACCTCAAGGAGCTATTGCCCCCTCCATACCCCAAACCCCCGCCGTGGGGACTACAACGCCAAGATGTCTGACCTTCCCCAGGATTCTCCTCGGCTGCCAGCCTCTGGATAGACTTTTATGCTCCATGAAGGTCTTTTATCTCACATCTGCAGACAAAAGCACATCATACAGTCAGAGTTGATGCTTCTGACAGATTTCTCGTGTTGCATGGTGACTTTACTGCAGCTTCTCGTCTGTGATGAACTCTAACGTGACCACATTTGACATGAAGGACTTTTATCACCATAGGGACTTCAGTTGGAACTACTGTCTACGTTGTGGCCAGAGAAGGTTAAAACAGGCATTCCTGCTTGTAGTTTAATAATAACATTTTAATCTGATTAATCACAAGGTTAACTAATCAAGACTAATTAATTGTTAAATGTTTTTATTACAAATCAATTGTCTTTGATTATGTGTTTATCGTTGTTTATGTTTTTTATGTTCACAGTTTAGTGTTGCTTCAGTCGTGAATTGCTGCGTGTAAAATTATGCTTTGCTACGTTGTTTTGTCTACAACAGTAAATACATTTTTGTGCTCTTCCTGTGGAGGACAGAGTGGAGATGTTTTCAGAGATTACTTTTTAAGAAACAGAAGATTGACTCCATAGAGAAACAGCTGAAACAGAAAAGGAAATTACACTCAAACTGCAGAACAGATGATGTCCAAAAAGTACAGAAACATGTTCAAAACATCTACGCAGTTAAAAGAATGTGAATTAATGCATTCATTTTGACAGCCATAGTTTTTTCCATCTTCATTTCTGTTTTTTCTGCAGTGTTTTTACGCCTTTTATTTATCGTTGCACAAAATCTCTCAGTTCAGCCTCTAAGATATTTTTTGGATGCATTACAAGAAGCTTAACTAGCTTAAGGCGTTTCCATTTTTCACTGTATTTTTAGGCCTGAATAAAACAAGGCGAAGTTGTGAAAGAGTCAAACTGAAATTATAAATCAGTCCAATATCACCTGGTAAGCATGCCACAATACAACGTAATCAGCTTTGTTTTAGGACATTAGTGTGGTTGATATGTGCAATAAGGGTGAATGAAGTAATGGTGGTCAGCTGAAAGGTCTGTGGATTGTTAAATTAAAAGATGATATGTAAACAAAGTCGCAACACAAAGATCAGCCAGCTCTGCCATCTTGCTGCTATGCTCTCCTGTCTTGTTGTGTAGCGCTCAGTGCTAACGGCACAAGCTTCGTTTCACAAACTGATGGAAATTGGCCGTCAGCTCTCAATAAACCTCTTCCATTCACCGCAGAATTGAACAAATTTGAAGTTACAAAAATTTATTTGCTTAATGGAAACAAACCAATTTTGAAAAAAACTCCAGTTTTTTGATAAAAGGTCTTTAGGTATGAGGTAGTTTTTCCAGACGTACCAAAACTAGTGTATTTTCATACGTCCAAAAAACACTCTTTCCAGCTGTTACTACTGGCAGAAATGACAAAATAAAAAAAAGAGTTCTTTTAGTGGAAACACACAAACTGAGGACTAGTGTTCAGGTAACTCCAATCACTAATAACACCAGCATGGATCAATATCACTCAGGATTTGATCCAGATCTTTGTTTCCGGTGTGGCAGAGAGTTATAGAAGTTATAAAGACAACACTGGAAAAAGTTACTCAAAATAACAGTTTAATGTTTTTTGGTAATAAAAACAACAATATAAAACATCTGTGCCACCACCATAACTGTTTTTTTGTTTTTTTTTATATGTTCCTTATGAGATTGATCTTAGAACTCATAAACTGAGTAAGAACCAGCAATAAAATGACTGAATCCAACTCTGCAGCCAGCTCCCACTGAACTCAGCAGGGAGCGCTGCTCAGCATGAGCAGCAAACAGCAGGCTGCTCACATCAATCTATGCTCCAGCTTCCCTCAAGCATGCAGCAGTCATGCAGCTCCATGTACAGACCTGCAGCTGCGAGGGAGCCATTACTGAGGTAACGCATCATAAACACCATGATGAAATGTGACTGGAGAACATTTCTGATCATTTCTGTTTAAGAGATGGTTCTTGTAAATGTGGTCAGAACCTCCTTAAATGTGTTCCTCAAAGTCATCAAAATATCTTTCAACTCAACTCATTTCAACTATTTTCAACTTACTTATGTGGCGCCAATTCACAAAAGTCGTCTCAAGGCATTTTTTAGTCTAATTCAAATCAACTGGAGCTCAGCTTGGGTTGCTAGGTAACAGGCTGGGTGTGGCTTGGGTTGCTAGGTAACAGGCTGTGTGTGGCTTGGGTTGCTAGGTTACGAGCAGTGCCTGCTGATTTGTAAAGTTACATTCTGATTTTTTATTTTAAATGGTTCATTTTCCAGACACCAAAAAACAAGGACTTACTGCCAAAAAAAAAACACTAGTCCAAGTGGGTTTTTTAAGCACTTGGACTATTTTTAGAAGTAATAGAAACTCAAATGTAAAACCAAAAATTTGCAAAATAAAACATTTTGTACAATCCGTCCCTTTAATAGTTCTGGAAACGGATATAAAAAGTCTCTAGTTTCCAAGATTCACAGCTCAGGTAAGAGAATTTGCTGACATATGAAGGAAAACTACTGGAACACACCATCTACCCCAAAATAACACATCGAGAACTGAGAAAACATCAAATATCATCAAGTGCTTTGGTCTGGCTTCTAGTGAAAATATCTTAGTACACTTAAAATAAGGCAAAACTAGATTACAAGTAACTTTTCCCATGTAATAAATGAAAAAATCTGCCAATGGAACTAGTATTTTTTATCAATTTAAAGGAATTATTGACTCAATAAACTCATGTATCTTGCTAAAACGTTGCTTCTAAATTAGTTTGACCTTAAGTCAAGTGTATATTTGTTCTATAAACTTGACCAAAATTACATTTCTTCAGCAGACAGAAGGAAGCTGGTCATAAGTGATGGAAAGTTGAGCAGATCTAAATACAGAACAGTTTTTGGAAGAAAACGTTTAACAGGCTGCAAACCTTTGAGACTTGGCTGCATGATCATGACCCTGAACATAGTCAGAGCTGCAATGAAATGACGCCGATCAAAGCATATTTAGTTGTTACAACGGCTCAGCTAAAAGTAACTCAATGTGAACCAAAGTCTTGAGACGGGCTGCAGTTCTGTATGCACTTTTATTCACCTAGTTTGAGATCATAACTGTAATATTTTCCATCTAAGGCTCTGCTCATAATCATTTTCTCATTAAATCTTTAAGGCGTGATACTTTCCAGTACTGCGGAAAAAAAAAAAAAAAACATAATTGGGATAGTCATGCAAAGTTTTCTCATGAATATTTAATGAGAGCATGTACGTGTATAATTGTTCATCTGTGCAGATTTGTTTTTACGATTTGATGACATGCAACAGCGAATTGACCAATGAACACACATCCACGTCTGCTGTGATGCAGCTTAATCCTGATCAGTGTTCTATAAATGTGCAAAACAATTAGGATCTGTGTGTGTCTGAAGGATACAGCATATTTCCATGCGTGCAGGCTGTTCTTAAATACCTGCTAACGATCCACGAGTCATAAAACCTTCAAGGCAAACCAAAGAGGCCCAGCAGGCAGCCCACAAAGCGCGCAGCACAACCCCGCTGGCCAGGAAAAACACCACATCCTCCGCTTTCACACAACTTTCACAACGATGACTCACTGGCTGATATTAATGATATAAATCACTAATGCAGAATTAGAGCTTTCCATTTGGTTTTGTTGGAATTTATTGTGAAGGTAACGGACAGGCTGAACTTTAAATTGGGGTATAATGTAATAAACATGCAACTGAAGCTTGAAAACAGGCAGAAATATGAGGTCAGGGCCTGGCTGAAAGGGTTCAGATCTGACATCAATCAGCATTAGTTCCCATGATCATCGCAGCCAAGGCTGAAATAAAAACCTGAATCGCTTTTCCAAAACAATTGTGAAGCGTTTGCCATGGACCTTAGTCAAGAGGAGCATCATTAACTAGCGCGTCGTAGGAGGGACGAAGATTTGGTACAACAGTTATGCCAGAAAATCTGTAATTAAAAACTTTAATAAATTCTTACTGCTGTCTGATTAGTTTGTTCTCAGTGGGTGGATTCATGCACATTTGAAGATCTCTTCTGCAAAAACACAAAATCTTACCAAGTATTTGTCTATTTTAAAATGCAAATATCTTTGTACACTTGAAATAAGACAAAATTAACTTACAAAAAACTTTTCTGCAAAAGATACAGGAGTTGTTTTTAGTCAATAATTTCTTAGAACTGATAAAAAGTAAGTTTAGAGTTTTATTGGCAGATTATTTCACTTCTAACATGAAAAAAATGTCTTGTTATACGTGAAATAATCTGCCAGCAGAACTAGTACCTTTTCCAAATCATTATTAAGTACTTATTTACTTAAAACAAGCTTACATAATTTGCTCAAATTTTACTTGTAAGTTGGTTTTGCCTTATTTCAAATGAACTAAGATATTTGCACTTGAAAACAGCCAAAAAATAGATTTTGTTTTTGCAGTGTTCAGACACCTCTACCTAAAGCCAATAGTTACCAGCTATAGTTTTTAAGAATAGTTTGGCCATTGTAGATAAAAAAAAATGAGGAAACATCTCTAGAAATTTTCTAGAAAAACAAGGAAATCTATGCTCTCCAAAAGTTACAAATTTGCAAGCCAATAACTCCAAAATTTTGAGATTAAGCTCAGAAATGTTCTAGTCTAATCTGAGCTCATAAAGTTGAACAATTTCAACTTTTGAAATACAAAAGTTTCGTCTTTTTTTTTTTTCCGCAAAGTTTCGACTTTACGAACTTAGAAAATGTCAATGTTTTTTGGTGGAAATTTACAACTCCTTTTTTATGTTTATAATGTTTATTTGTTTAACCTTTATTTAACCAGTCGCGTTACTCAGAACACATTCTTATTGACAATATCAACTTGGTGGGGAGAGAAGAGCACATAGCGACCCAAACTCGCTGTATTACATCCAAACTGAGCATCATGAGCAGCGCCAGGAACATTTGCGTCAACTTTTGAAACAGAAAGATTGTGATTAACCAGCCCTGCAAGCAGAACGTCTCTGGATAGAACGGCACAATAAAGAAGCAAGAAACGGCCAAAACTTTCTGGTTAGCGTTCTGTCGGTCTGAAATACTGGATCTACATGACATTAGTTTGGAATGATGTGGATTTTTTTTCTGCTTGTGTGCATTGCAGAAACACCAAATTAAATATTTTCGGCCTGGTTTCTGGTGGAAACAGATTACAAGAAAGACTAAGCTAGCTTACAAATAAGTTTTCAGCAAAATATAGGAGCTTGTTTTAAGTCAAGAATTCTTGAATATAGGCAAACTGGCAGATTGTTCCATGTTTGACAAGAAATTTTTCCGATTTTATAGATGACATAATCTGCCAGTGGAAGAAGGAGTTTTTCATAAATATTAAGGAATTATTGGCTTAAAACAAGCTCCTAGGTCTTGCTGAAAAGTTAGCTGGAAGTTAGTTTGGTCTTATTTACGAAAATATTTGAACAAGAAACTAGATAAAAAAAACTTGATTATGTGTTTTTGCAGTGTGAATATTGGAGTACATCTGTTGATGTTCACTTATATTGCGTATGTTTACAATATAAATAGATTTGTACGCATAGCAAACTAACTCACTATAAGGTGAATTGTTTTCATCACGTTTGGGTCAGAAATTAATTTATATAAGACAAAATTACATACCTGGTTTATTTGAGTTTATGAAAACCAGGACCTTGAGGTTCTCTCTCTAACTGGTTAGAGGGAGATTTGAAAATCATATTTATGTTTGTCCTGGATCTGGAAAGATTTCTCTAGTAATAAACCCAGTTTTGTTTTAAAAAAGAGACTTTCTGGGTAAAAAGGAAACTCATAAATGATTTTATTAGCGATAGATTTACACTAGCACTCTTTATAAGCTCTTTTCAACATAAATTTTAAAAGTTTTTAATGACTGGTTCTCTGTGGAGTATCATATTTCTGCCACTGAGGCTCATCCATGACGAAAGCATGAAGCAACAACAGTTTTAACGCAAAAGAGAGAGAGAGAAATAAAAACAAGATTTTCTGGCAATACTGCAGCATCAAAGAGCCAGTTAACAAAAAACCAGAATAAAGATCAAGATTAGATGAAAACGTGAAGTTGTTAGAAGGTGGCAGGAATCTCTGTCTCATGGACCCATTTTTCCACCACGGTGTGTCCAGTTGTGCAGACAGCATGCGTCTCCTCTGGCTAACTACCTGACAATACAGAGAACCAGCACAGTGCCAGGCAGTCTGCAGACATCAAACGGACTCCACGGTGGAGGGCCGCTCTCCTCAGAGCTGCAGGCCTGTCAGCAGCGACTGCCAAGCTGAGAAGGGCCGAGTCGAATTCAGAAGCCACGACAGGAGGAACAAACAGCAGCGGCAGCGGGCGCCATGTTGGAGGATCAGTCAGGAGGCGGGAGACCAAAGTCTACCTGCGAATCTAAAACCAAACGTCAAACAGGCCAGGAGCTTTTTCTCAGTAAACGTAGAAACTAGCAGGCTTTGCTTTAAAGAGTTTCTGAGAGAAGACAATAAACCGGATCTTTAGATGTTCTTCTTTACTGCTGGAACAGCAATGTTTTCTACTTTTCTTAAAGGAAAAGCGATATATAAATATAACTGTTTTGTGCTTTCCATCATGTTATAATGTTATTCCCTCATCCGAAGTGTTGCTTTGATTCTGTCATGCATGTTTGAAAAACCCTTTAATCTCCATTGCAACCAATCAGCTGTGCAAAACGCCTGGTTGGACCTAGCTCCGCCTTTGAGACGCAGCTCCTCCCCCACTCAGCTCCTTCAGACTAGCCAGCAGGAATTAGCAAACACATGTTGGAACTGCACATCTGCTGAGTTCATTATAGGAGCTATTGGAGGGTTAATAGAGGGACCATGTAGTGATGACTTCCTGAAGGAGATTCAGAAAGAGCAGGAGTTCTTAAAAAGACAGATCTAATTTCAAGTTGTTAAATTAGAAAGTCAAATTTTTTAAGTCGTATTTTAGATATAGCAACAATTGAAGGTAACATAATTACTTGATTATGCTATAAAATGGAACTATGTGCCTGAAAAACACAATTTGCAAGCCCTTTCTTACTACTGATGTCATTTTAGGGATAAAAACCAGGATTTATTTATTTGGACATAATTATCTGTCTAACATGGGAAACCTTTAAGTCTACAAAGGTTTCCTGTCTTCATTCACCTGTCATCCTCTAATTTTCAGAGATCAGGATGTGGCGATTATAACTCCTGGACAGATTAACAGACTTCACTGGTTCTGTTGGATCCCAAGAAGCCCTGAAGGTCATAGGCCAGACAGTCTCTTGAGACAGTTATGGGTCTGTTCAGCAAATAAACTAAGACCCTCCAAAGGGAAACCTCCAGAAAGCATCCAGATTACATCCCTGAGTCAACGTAACTGATTCCTTTCAATGTAAAGAAGAAATGGCTCCACACTGAGACTCTCCAGCAGATTATGACATCCCATAAAGATAAAACCCATTTTAGAAGCTTGTATCTGATCCCAATTTTTCAGTACTGATCCAAATCTCATGACCATTTATAAGACAGACTATCAGTTTATCCATCGTACCTTACAATCCCTTAAATGGAGAACTATGACCAGAATCATAGAGGTGCTAACTCTCATAGTTCAGTATCTCAATGACTGGCATCTTGGTGGTTGCTGATAAGAAAAATGTCCGATAATCCTGGATAATTTTCCTTGACTTCAAAAAAATAACTTTGTTCCAATCTGTTTAATTGTTCCAGTTATCGGTGGCTCCGGTTTGTTGAAAAAGACTTTTGCCTCTGATGTTGTTCCAGTTTTAAAGCAAGCAGCTGTTAAGACTGTTTCTGTGAACCAAAAATATTCAGAGCATTCGTTGAACACAAAATATCTTCAAACGAGCATCTTCACAACAACAACAAAAAAACATCCAATGGAAACCAGTTTAAAAAAAAATTGTGCTTTTGGCAGTTCTCTGATTAATCTCTGGCAGACGAAGTGGAACTAGGTTTCTTTATTTAACCTCATTTTTCATTATGTCTCTGACATTTTGTCAGTATTAAACTGTCCCTAATATTTTAATTATCCTCTCAGAGTAGGTCAGGACAATTATCATCAGGCGACAAGTTTAATCACTGTCACACCAGGCTCATTTAATATTGTTGCTCCTGAGTTTGGGTCGTGTGATTTGTAAAAATTAATAACACATCAGCTTTTTTGGCAGAAAAATTTCAAATGTTTTGTGTGTGTTGTATTTTTAATGGTGTGGTAAGAAGGCCAAGCCGATGTTGCCTCAGAGGAAAAGGAAGGAGGAAAAGAGGAAGGGTAGGGAAATGTTTTAATCAGAGTTCAGCATCATTTTCTGTTTCTTTACCACTTTATAACACAGATCTTCCCTCAGAAATGTTCGGAGATGGGTAAAGTATCCAAAAATTGTATTCAAGAGTAGTACTTCCTCAACATATGTGTATTCTAGTAAAATGTACAATAAATTACTTAAGAGAAAACTTTATTTGGTAAAAGGCGACTCAGATACCTAGTAATTGATCAAAACATCAATGGCCTAATACTTGAAGAGGACGTATTGTGCAAAATTTGCATTTTACACATTTTTTTACTTCTATTTGTGTTTCTACTCCTTCTAAGAACAACCTAAGCACTTAAAAAAATAAATCACCCAGTCGGTTTTTAGCATTAAATTAATGCTTTTGGTGTCAAAAACCTCCAGAATGCAACGTCACAAATCAGCAGGAACTGAAACCGTTACCTAGCAACCCCAGCAGGGCACCGCCCGTTACCTAGCAACGCAAGAAGAACTCCTGAACTCTAGAACCCAAAAAGTAAGAGTAGACATTCCCCATGACAAGTAAAAGTAAAACATACTTAAATACTAAAATAGTAAAAATACTTCTCAAATTAGTTTCTTTTCATACATTTAGTAAACGTAACTAGTTACTACCCAACTCTGGAAATGTTAAATGAACTGCTATGAATTAGACTTGTTTACCTCCCCCGTAATGTTCACTGAGGGAACTTTCTTTAGGTTCGCAGTCTTGAACCAAACACTTGATCTGGCTCTCGTTTTTCTTCATTCCTTCCAGATTTATCTGTCATCTCTAAAAGAGATCTCTATCTACAGTTTTTTTGCCGGTCCCTCAAAGTTTTTCTCTGGAGATTAGCGCTTCAGCTAGGCTCAAAACCTGACAAATGTTGCTGATTGGCCTGACAAAGTCGATGTCAGGAGGAAATCAGTTTGATGCATAAAGATGAGGGCTACATTTGCTTTGCTTCTGGAGCAAATTAGGAACATGAACTCACTCTGAGCTCATGGATCCCGGGATAGATTTTATCACTTCAGGGCAGTGATCCTGCATAATGTTTTGGCTCGGCTGCCTGACCCACACATTGGTGATGTTGACAGATGTGGATACTTTAGACTTTAGTCTCAGGCCTTCAGTCTACTACTCTGTATTCAAACTATTTCCTCTTCTGGATTTCTTTAATTTGTAAATCGTGTTGGTATTTTCTTTTTTTTTTTCACACTGTTGGATCATCCAGTCCACATGTTTTGTGGATCTGGAGAATATTTGTGAAGCATTTGAATGTAATAGTACTTTATTAATCCTGTGGGGAAAATAGTTGTAACGAGGAATGGCTTAAGCTGTGGTAAGTAGGGATCTACTGTAGCGGTGAGTGTTGGAGTCGTTTCTGTAGATTTGTAGGAAAGAGAATACTCATGGCTGTCCGTTGTGTTTTTGATTTTATGATGAATCTTTGGTTGAACTTTCTTTTAGTCTGTGACTCTGAGGTTGCTAGCCCAACAGATGACAGCTGATGCTCACCAAAATAGATCATAACTGCTTACAAAATGCTAATAGACATAAAACACTTATATCTGCCTGTTTTAATAGCTTAAACACCAATTACACCTTAATATGATTAGCATGCACCATGGAAACTGTCGTAGCACTAAAACAGAAGCTAATCTCCACTCTTAAGGGTTCAGCCAATCAGTGACTTGAGTGTCCCAAAACTGGCTGCTTTTGAAATGCTAGCTTGATGTAATGTCAAGCACCATTACATCGACGTATTTTTTTTTTACAACTTATTGCACGAACAAACGTTTTCACATGGGATTTTAATTGTGTTTCTTATTTAATGGAAACCTCATTCTCAGCTCCTCTTTGCTGGTTCCTCCCATCTAATCCTGTTTAACCCCATCATTTCCTGTCACTTCTTAATTCTCTCTGCTGGGTTTTTGGTTCCTGGTTTATGTGTTTTTGCTCTTCTCTGGCTCCCTGTGTTCCCTGTGATTTTTGTACGTTTTTGCTTTTCATTAAATCTACAATTTCAACATCTTAGCCTGCTGCATTTGGGTCCTCATCACCAACACTCCTCACGACACATTCCTCTTATTTCAATCCTCCAACCACATACGCTACTTTTGACCCATAAAGTGTATGAAAACATTTTCCTTCTCAGCGCTTCCATATTTATCTGATTATGTTAATGTGCTTTACCGTAAACTATTTGGTTACAGGCATGTTGCAAGGAAAGTCCCAACTGTTAAAGTTTAATGTTAAAGTTGAAGATGCAGACTCCCTAAGGAGGGTGCAGCATAAACATTTTAGAGATTCCACCCAGTGAATGTACCATAACATCACCAGCGTTCCCTGGAGTCCATGCTAAATAAAACTGGGATCTGTTCTCGTCTAAGCATTACAGCAGAGTCATTCGTACAACATTCATTCATATTTAAACAGCTTCGCCTCGTCGTTTGCTCTGTTTTGCAGTGCTACATCTACATCTTTAAACAGTTTTTCTTTAAGTTCAGCAACAGCTCAGCAGAAAAGCTGCAGCGGTATATCCATGCTGAATGTAGGAGCTAAATGGATATATTTTTTTTTCTTTAAAGTATTCTGAGGGATTGTGTAATAAAACTGGTGGAGCAAAACCTCTACATTTCTCTGCAAACTCAAAGTGTCTCATTTGACCCTTGCAATGCATTAAAAAACAGATTACATCTACCCATTTGAAGAAAACACAGCACCTCCATCTATATTTTATGACTAAGAAAGATAGCAAACGAGGCAGAGACTATGCTTTTTGGGGAAGGCTGCAGTGTTTTGCAACTCTTAAGTCCTTCTATAATTGAACAGCTCTCGAATTCACAAGATTGCCCACATGATTTCCTAGTACAATCACAGATGTCGATCATTTCGGGGAGAGCACACTGTCACTAGCTAACATCTGATAGTGTTTTTTTCTGGCATATTTGGGCTTAAAACTGAGGAAAAAAATTAAATATAAAATACAATTTCTGGTGAGGAGTAATTTAAGGTAGCCCCCATACTTATTCCCATCTGAAATGGTGAAAAAAAAATCAAAACACAGGCATCAAAGGTGTTTTCAAGAGCATAAATCAGCATATAGACCAGGGGTGTCCAAAGTGCGGCCCGGGAGCCATTTGTGGCTCTCGGAACAATTTTGGGCGGCCCTTGATCACACTTCAAAGATAGCCTAATATTGGGTGGCCTGTTCAGGCAAAATCAATATTGGTAAAATGTTCACTGATTCCAGGATGTTTAAAAAGACACAGTCAATTAAAATCTTAAAATGAAAAATCTTAAGAATTCATCCAGGATTCTGCTTTTAATTTAATTTATTAGTAAGAAGGATCCGAAGCATCCAGTGTATTTTACTAAAATGCAGAATTTGGTACAACCATTTAATACACTTGGAAAAATAAAACAAGAGTGAGCCAGAGGCTGTTCATGTGGCTAAAAAGATACAAAAAAATCTAGAAAAAGATGAAAAAATTGGCATATTGTTTACCATTTTTTCTTTTCTTTTAATCTGACAAAGCTGTAAGACCCTTTTTTATTTTAAATCTATAAAAAGATACATATATCTGACTGCTTTGCATATTTCATTAAAATATTGTGAACTTAGTTTATTCAAAAAGGAAAAATTAAAAAAACTAAATTATATGGCATGAGGGACATTTTTGGCTCTCATGCCAAAAAAGTTTGGACACCACCATATATTTGACAATATTTAGTTTGACTGTTTAAAGCTGCAGTATGTAACTTTTATCAAATCTGTGCAAAGATCAATCTTTTCTCGGATTATTGTTGAAGGAACTCAACACCTCCTATCTGAAAGTGGCTGATCTCAGAGTAATTGTTTAAACTCAACCACCTTTAATCACAATTTGAACATTTTCTTTGAAAGAAGTTATTTAGCGAAGCGTTCTACCTATTTATCATTAATTAAAGGGCAATGGGAGCATTAGAAGTGGTGGATGTTTTGGTTTTTTTTTTGTTTTTTTACAACAGCAAAGAGCCAGCAGACTCCATTTCACAACTTTTGGTCACACTTTAGGCTAAGTAGGGTGTCGAGTGCTCAGGAGATACTCAGCTTCTCTCTGTGGAGTGAAGTAGAGCTGTGAGGCTCCATGAACAGCTTGAAGTTGTGCCATTTCATTAACATGAGAATGGGTTGAAAAGGAAAAAGAGAACTGTTCACCTTTGAAATGTGGTCAAGTCTCAGGTTGAATTACAAGGCTTTCCCAGCTAAATGCACAGCTAGAGATAAAGCTTGGTTAGAAGAGAAAATGGCAGCAGTTTGGGTTTGTGCAATGATAGAGCTCTAAGGAAGTGAAAGTTGCTCTTAGAATGATGATTACATGTAAAGAGGACATTAGAAGTGTTTTTTTGTCTAAAAAGTAGATGAGATTATTGTAAAAATTCAATATTACCAGGGATTTTTTGTATCGTTTCTAGTGCAAATATCTTATTACATTAAAAATAAGACAAAACTAACTTACAAGTAACTTTTCTGCAAGATATAGGAGCTTGTTTTAAGTCAATAAATCCTTAATATTGACAAAAACATACAACTTTTACTTTAGTTAGATTTGTTCACTTACAACATGGGAAAATGTCTTGCTATAAGTGAAATAATCTGCTAGTAGAACTTGAACTTTTTCATCAATATTAAGGAATTATTGACATAAAACAAGTTCCTACATATCTTGCTCAAAAGTTACTTGTAAGATAGTTTTGTCTTATTTAAAGTGTGCTAAGATATCGTCACCTTCCTAAACTAATGGCCTATTGTGAAGAAAATCAGCATCTCTTTCTTTCCCAATGATGTTTTAGGCCATTATTTTAGGAACATGACAATATTTTTAATAGAAAGTGAACAAACTGGTAAGAATTTGTGTTTTTGCAATTTATGATGCCAAAACAGTAACAGTGGCATTGCCTTAAAAAACTGACCTGGATGTAAATCAACAAGTAACTCTAAAGCTTCAAATCAGAGCAACGTACTGTTTGGGTAGATTGTAGCACGTTGGAATGAATGTATGCTGACCATAAATACACACGGAGCTGATGGAGATGACCATTACTGATCTGGTTCTGCTTCCTTAATTCACAACACAGAATAAACACAGATCACTGAGGGACAGCTCAGGAACTGCAGCTTAATAATTCTGGATGAGTGTTGGCATGCATCTACAGTAGCAAATCTGCAGACTGAAGAGAGTTTGTGAGTGTGCATGATGTACTTACACGCCGACATGCATTCAGTCTGAGTCGACCAATCAATGAAAACGCCATGAAAGATTTATGAGTCAAGCATCAGCCAAGGACCTGCATACATGAAAACACCTCTGCAGAAACAGGCCTGGGTTGAAACACACACTGATTGCCAGTCAAGTCTTTGGACTCACACAGGTAGAGTTTCTGCTTACATACATTTTAAGAGATGTTGAAACTCAACTTTCTTCGTTCTGTTCCAGACCGACCTATTCATGTTACATTATTTCTAGCTAGCAGTCTGCTGGCATTCTTTCATTCCTGTACATCCCAAAATGCAGACAGATTACAAATGACTCCAGAAAGCAGAGGTTAGTGATGTTCGATACCACCAGTTTTCTGTCCGATCCAATACTTAGTCAAATTCAGGCTGGTATCAGTAATACCGATCCAATACTCTTACAACAAAAGCAAATCCAGATAATGTGTCTAGTAAATCCAAAGGAAGTGTTGCTGTTTCATTAAATGGGATAACTAAAGTTGAAATTGGCAGTGAAATATTCATTGCACAGTTCTGTCAATGTTCACATTTCAAAAGTTTTAATTTAAAATGTGGGTAAGAGCGGCACAAATTATGGACTTCCCCAGCCAGAAGGAAAAGTAGTTCCCCACCAACCAACGAATTTAGAAAAGCTCTCAATGGTTCAGTTTCTTTCCACTGTATATTAATGGTATATGTTACCTCAAATAGTCGAAGTATCAAAAGTATGAATATTTCAATTTGAGAATTGATTTTAAACCATTAAGATTTAGAATTGGAGGTATTATTATGTCAAGATTGATCTGCACATCACTAGTTTTGTTCCATCTTTGACCGTTTTTTAAAACGGTGACAAAACATCCAATGGGCATACATCATTTTGACAGATTACAATTCACACACTTGTCCCCTTTGTGCAGACATGCAAACATTTTCAACTTCACGCACATCGCATCTCGACATCTGTGAGCTGAAGCGTTATGACAGGATGGTTTGGAGTGCGTCCAGTGCAGGAGCGCACTCTGTGGGAAATGTTCCCCGATTTCAAAACTTTGGCTCAAGTGGAGTTTGTAATTCCTGTTCAAAGTGCAGCAGCAAATCGCAGATTCATCCTCCAGATCGACATCAAAACCACATTTGATTACATACAACAGGTAATTCATGTACATGTTCATAATTTAAGTGTGATTGTTTAATTTCATTGTTTATCTGTAGTTACTGAGGCCAAAGTCAGTGGGTTTTTTTTGTCACTGCATCCAAAACATTACATGTATTCATCTGCTTGATGTGTTATTGCACAACGTTGATTCTCTGTTCAGCTTGTTAAATATGAATTGAACGGAATGACATGCAATTAAACGTCATAACTATTATTTTAAAGAGATGGAAAATTTTTGACTGCATCGGTCAAAATGAAAGACAATGAACTCTGCAAAAACACAAAATCTTACCAAATATTTTTGTCTATTTTGTTTGTTTTGTCTAAATAGTCAATAATTCTTCTATATAGATAATATATTTGCACTAGAAACCAGACAAAAGTACTCTAAGACTTTGTGTTTTTGCAGTGAAAAAGTCAAACTTAACCTCTGCCAGAGGAATTTTTTTACCAGAATTTCTTTTGTTAAATTTGAGACTCTCTGACTGACATAACGTTATCAGTAGGACTCTGTAGACGATAGCAAGGCAGGCAGTGGTAAAGGCAAAGATCACAGCAGAGTGTATTACATAAGGATGTGATGAGGTCAGGTCACAGTGGGCAGTGGGTGCATCCCCCCAGCTGTTTCTCTGTATGATCTTTCTGCTGAATTGTGTGACCCCAGGGTGACATACCAGCAGAGTCACATGACTGTCTGAACTGTAGTGTGAAGCATTCATGTTCAGAGTTTGGCCTGCAGCCGTCTCACAAATAAAAACTGTCATGGGTTTGGTGTAGTTCCTGCTGATCTGAAGAGACTTTAATGTGGGGTGTTCTCTAAATGCTCTGAGCTTAGTCTAAAAATAACAGCAGGTAACCACTACCTTATCAATTACATTCACAAGACTGAAAACTTTCTTATAGTCATAGTTTGACCCATTGTCTGAGCCCAGTTTGCCTGAGGGAACCCTATCATGAATTCTGTACTCCGACCAAAATAAACCCACTGTCACTCTAATCTCAGCTTTATCTACAATAATAAAATACATCCCCCAGTCTGTTGTGGTGAAGAAGAATCTCTTAAATTTACCGGTCTATGTTCCAGCCTTCGCCTATGGTCATAAGATAAGGACTATGACCAAAGAACAAGGTAAAAGCATCTAAAATTAGCTTCCTTTGAATGGTAATAAATTACTATCTATCCATCTATCTATCTAAAAAAGATCAGAAGATAACCATCATCTATCTGGCTAGATAGCTAGTTTTGAACACATATTTCCTTACTTAAAGCTTGCTAGCTAAAAACAACAGGTAACCACCATTTATGTAACTAGCTTTCTAGCTAGCTACCTGGATAGCCATCTAGCTTGCTAGATAAAAACAACAGGTAACCACCATCTATCTAACTAGCTTTCTAGCTACCTGGATAGCTATCTAGCTAGATAAAAATAACAGCAAGTAACCACCTAGGTAACGATCTTAAATAGATAGAAAATTGAATTTTAGATCTTGAAGTCAGTAGAGAATATGTCTCTAACTGTATTCATGCAGATATCAAGCAGAAATGCAATCTAGTGTAAGATTGATGGCATTGATGTCTTTATGATTTATGATGAGATTTGTTTTAACCTGTAACGTAGCACAGCCATTGTAGGAAAGCTATCAAAGCAGAAAGATTGTCTCTGTTCGACTTACTCATCAATCCTGTGTATGCAGGATTTTGGATCAATAGGATGTTTAATGGGTGGATTGTAAATCTCTGAGGTCTTTGGAAACAGGAGTAGCAACATCCATTTTAAAGACATCTGTAAAATGGATGTTATTTTAAAGGCATCTTAAATCAGAAATTTATTCATTTCTAGATATTTTGCTGATAAATAGTGTTGGGTCTCATGAGAATAACAAAGAAAATGTGTTTAAATCTTCACAAAAAGTAAATGGTCTAAGTCCAAAACACTGTAGTGCGCCATGTTCCATGTATAAATATACGTGTATCCTAACATAGTGGAAAGCAGCGTTTATGATCCCACTGCTAAGTTAGAAAAGTTAGTTCTCTTTCTTCTCAAAAAGATTTTACAGCTAGTGTTCACATCAGTTAGACTGAGAAAGGTGTGCCTCCTTATACAGATATTGTACTGTAGACTCGACCAGGTGAGGGCTACATGGGGATGAAGTAAATCATGACCTAATTCTCTGCATGTTAGCTCAGGTTGTTAGCTCAAAAATAAAACACTAAATCACCCCTCTCTCTTTCTTTATACTTCCTCCCAGTTTGTCAATAAGCTTACTTCTTCTCAGTTACATTTACTTGAGTAACTTTTTTAATAAATGTACTTTTAAGAGTATATTTACTCGAGTAATTTCCTGGATGGCTAATTTTTACTTTTATTTGAGAAAAACTTCTGGGTGAATTTCTGGTTAAAAAAAAAGTTTGTTCTTCATTCAGTGAGATTATTCACAGATGCTTGCAGTTTTGGTTAAAGTTTGGCTTATTTATGTCAACTATTTCAATTCCCACATAACTTTATATTTTGGTCTGATGATGTAATTTTTAAATATTAAATGGTTGACGTTTTGATCAGTTACTCGGTACCTGAGAAGCATTTTTTACCAAATATTTTTATTTTTAGTTGAGTAATTTCTTATGTCTGCTTTTTACTTTTACTTGAGTATAAATATGTTGAAGCAGTACTACTCTCACTTTAGTACAAGTTTTGGGTACTTTATCCATCTCTGTTCTAAATATATTTGGTATTATTTGCGTCAAAAACGATTTTTAAGCCCAAAATGTTCTATATTCATGTTTGAACACCAAATATAGCACACCCAGTGTGTGTTTTCACCTCTGCTGATGAGGAGTACTACTTTTCTTGGGTGTATGGTAACAACGAAGGACAATGAGGATTGTGTTCTGGACCGTGTTTCACCAACCCGCCTCTGGCAAGGACGAGAAGTAATCAAGTCCACTCACTTTCCCTCCCAACAAGCCATGCGTGTAATTTAAGAGTAACATGAAATTAGGGCAGCGCACACGTAGCAGAAACAGGAACAGTGTTGATGCTAAAGTGATGCATTTTGTTGACTTTTCATGTTAATGGATAACCATAAACCTTCTAAGATCTGAGTGTAGAGGAGGTTTTGGCAACATTCTGCAGGTGTGATACCTGAGCAGGAAAGTCAGGGTGAATTAATGTGGGGGTGTGGGAATCTGTCACTCTGTGAGGGAGACTTAGCTCTTATTACCAAACAATCAGGACCTAAACCTCGTAACCTAAACCTTCCTCCTATTTTCCTTTCACTTAAATCCACACCTCAGATTTATGGACACACTCTCTCAGACAGACAGCATTAAATGTTCTGGTTTGAGGGTTTTTTTAGTCAATTTTACCAAAGATCGCACATTCTGGATTGTTTGAACAGTGAAGCACATTATATCTATAATTACAGGCATATCTTAGTCTCTCCAAAAGAGGCTTAGTTGCAGGTGTTGTTAATTCCAGTGTTTATTTATAATGTCTTTTCAATGACGTTTTATGTAAAAAGAAAAAAAAAAAAAAATCTTCATCCATCCAAGCATTGAAATATGTAGTTTTCGCAGCCAATTTTAGTGATAACATTTCTGAAGGGAAAACTGTAATATTTCCAGCCAGTAATTAATGTCTCAACCATCTGGACATTATTAATTCTTCTTCTTAATGGAGCCATCATCCAAAACATTCTGCCTTGAGGAATAAGGCTTTCATTCAGGAAACAGCTTGCAGGAGAATGACAGGAGATTACTCTTAAAACTGGGATTTTTTTTTTTCACTCTGATGCTAACATGCTTTGCTCCATTTGTCCAAATCAAACAATATCTTTTAAAAATTATTTGCACTCATATTTCTAACACTCAAAAATATCAATTTTGTGTTTTTTTCTCATGCAAAATAAAAAGCTGAGCCCTTATTTCTCCTGGTTAGCAACAATATTTTGGAATGAGGTGGTTTTTTGGCTGTGTCAAAATTTGTGTATTTTGCAAAACTAATGGAAACATGAGTCATCAACAACTGGATGTTACTACTGGAGGAAACGACAAAGACGACGACAGAAAGTGGTAGGGAGATGATGATGCAGGGTGGTTTTTAATGATTTATCACACGAACAAACTTACTCACATGTGATTTTTATTCCAGTTTTTATTTAATGAAAACACTGCGTTTGTGAAATTGTGATTTCTGACATTAGTGGAATATTGACAAAGTTTTGTTCACATTTGTAATGGAAACGCAGCCACCGTCATCAATCTCAAACCTTTTAGAATCTATCAATGCAACTACATGTGCTACTTTTTGAAGCAGTGTTTGCAGACTTGATGAGTCTGCTTATATTAACGTCGCTGGTCATAATAAATAGGCTTAACGCTGATAATGTGCAATCAATGGATCGAAGGAAGCAGAGCAAAGGGAAGAGGCATGATAACGAAGCAAAAAGGTTAAAAAGTTCAGATATCTCAGAGAAGTTCCTGCTAAAGTTTGACTTGTCAGCTAACTTTCCTTAAACATTCAAAACTGTGGAGGAAAATCATCCTTTGATGTATGCAGAAATTAAAACGAGTTTTCTGGCTCCCATCTCCCTCAGCTCTTTAGCAAGAAACCAACATCAGGGACTAGCAGTGACAGCAAAGCTCCCTCTCTTATTCTCTCACTCAGCCAGTCACAAATACTTTACAGTTTACTCTGAGAGCCATACACTCCAACTAAAACATGATGCTCCCACAACTTAGGAGGAAATAAAGAAACCAGATGCTGCTAATTAATGCACTGATTAACTGATTAATCAGTTAAAAGTTGACAGCTTGTTGGTCTAGATTATACAGGTGTATTATTAGTACAGTGGTAGGGTGGAAAGACATCCAAAATGACATTAAAGAAAACAATTGTTGCCTCCCAAGATTCTGGGAAAGATTTGGGAACTATTTACTCTACAGAAAGAGAGATTGTTGTGGAAAGATTTTAACCATCTGCCCAGAAATATAGGTAATAAGATAAGTTAAAGACATACATCAAAAAAACATTATTGCTAAATGTTCTACTATTCAGTAAACATAAATAATTCTGGTAAATCTAGCTAACCTAAAACTAGAGAAATTTGGTCTCATTTTACTTCAGACAGACAAAAAAATTAAATGTCTTTTAATTGGTGTGTGTAAACTTATGGTTTTAACTTTAAGTGCAATGTTCAAAGAAATTCCAAAAAAAAAAATAAAAAAAGAAGAACCTAATCAGACTCTACGACTCTGAGTTAAGAGTTTAGTCCATGACAAGATAGTTTGAAAAAAGACTAAACAGGTAGGTTTGTTTGGAAGAAAAAATCTCGAAGAAAGAACAGGGAAGGATGATGTAGGTGTGCAAAGTTGAATCTAAATTATTCTAAATCCTCCTGGAACCACGTTCTTTGGATAGCTGAGACCAGAGTACAGATTTTTCTCCAGATTTTAGTGGTTGTAGGATTTATTTTCTGTGTTTAGTAAAAGACAACAAGCCATTTTTCCCGCTAATGCTAGACTAGTGTGTTTGTTTTTGGTTGTATTGACCCATAATGCCCTGTGCTGTAGTCCACTTCCTGCTTTTGGAGCGATCTCCGCACCGCTTGGTGTTCACATATGCATTCAAACCACATCAGAGTTCACTTCAACCAAACTGGCACACAGACCTTGCAGGAAAACGTACTGGAGTTGGATTAAACTGGACTGAACATGGCTGGTATGAATGCACCAAAAGAGTTTAGAAAACACAAGGCATATATTCAACAGAGAAAACATCCCAGCCAAACTAACTGACATCCCACCAACCATCAATCACTAAAGATACTAGGAAACTACTTTCTATTTTACACAAACCTGCACGATATGTGTTGAAAAAAATCCCACACATCCTCCACAATGGCAGCCTTACCTACGTAAAAGGGATTTAGCTGCTAGCTTAACCCAAGACAACTTGTTGATAAAGCAGTAAGATGATGTATAGCCATGATGATAACATTCTAATACTCCATGAATCCTTAATCAAGGCCTTGACCAGACGATTCCACTGAGCCCCGACGGATTAACATTCCAAAGGCTTCACCACGCCTGATCCCATCTCCTCTTTGCCTCTTTCTGCCACTTCACCCCTGACGGCAATGATGAGCCTGGGACACGGAGATAAAGGAGGCGAAGGCGGTGAAATTATCGCACCAGTGAGCCAAGCAGAAGTCAGAGAGGAGAACAGAGCTCTTCTCTGGATGACGTCTGTGTGTTTCACTTGCCTTTGACTTCACCACTTTAAGAAAACATGCAAGAATTTAAACCAGTTGATTAATTAGCAGTGACAGTTATCTCCATTTTGTACTATGAAGTTTTTAATGAAGTTTCATAATACATAAATTTATCAACTTTTCCCAACAAATATTGGTTCCTTTCAACATCACCACAACCGAAGGGTCAATCGCGTGTTCACTCCCGTCTGTCTTGGGGAGCTTATGAGCAATATAGCTTGGTTTCTTCAATTCTGGACCTGTTACCATGGTAACACTGCTGTCCAAACTTCTGGGCCAAATTCGCAAAAGTGATAGCATTCAGGGGTCGTACTTAAAGCAAAATATTTTTTTTTTGAACATTTTTCAAAATGAAATTAATCAGAAATTAATCAAATATTCTGTATTTTAATGGAACAAAGTAAAAACTAGAGTATTTTAGACAGAGTTGTGTAGTAACTAATTAGATTTACTCAACTACATTTACTTTTGTAACTTTATTGAAAAAAAATACTTTTAGGAGAATTTTTACTACTTCAGCACACTATTTACCAAAATACTTTTGTACTTTTACTAGTGTAAAAATATGTTGAAGTAGTTCTACTCTTACTTGAGTACAATTTTCAGGTACTCTGCCCACCTCTGATTTAAGATCAGAAAGTAATTCCTGTTTTTATCTGTGGCCCGACTTACTAGGATATGAAATGCCAAAAACAACATAAATGATAAAATAAAAATGCTTTGTGTTGCACCTAATATCAATCTGGGTAAATACAACCAGAACAAACACGCTAGCCTAGTGCTAGCAGAATAAATTACTCAAGGGATTTTGCCAAAGCCAAAACAAAAATCCTACAACCGCTAAAATTATGACACTACTCCATTTTTGTTTTCATTTTGCGAAGAAGAAAGTTGGACTTGGTGTCGTTTCCTTCAATCAATCAATCAATCAAATTTTATTTGTATAGCACATTTCAGCGGCAAGGCATTTCAAAGTGCTTTACATCATATCAAAAAACAGAAACATGGTGCAACATAGAATCAACAGTAAAAACAATAAAAA